>JABFFG010000397.1:0-36576 GCA_013623685.1 Fusarium transvaalense
GAAAGGGGGGAGAACTGAATGATTCAGACGACTTTTACAGAACGGGCTGACTGTCACCGAAGTGAACAAAACATGCAAAGACCGGTCAAAGAGAACACCGGTAACCGAACGAATTCAGAAGCCTTCCAAAAACAGGGGGGAAGGGGGGAAGGGGGCAGAGGTCGGCGGCGGCGAGCAAAGAACGCAGGGGCTTCGTCGACACGGACACGGACAAGGCGCAACGCAAAACACTAAAGACCATTGTGAGCTTGAAGAAAGAAAAAGAGTTGGAGCGGACGTCGAGAAATTTTATTGCTGTGTCGAGATGGGTTCGAAATTGTCAAAGGTAGTAGTAGTAGGTCTCATGTGATATCGGTACTCAGAGACGAGAGAGGAAGGATCATAGCAGGGAACTTGTTGATAAAGTCCGTCTCCTGTCCGCCGTCGTCATCGTCATCATAGGTGCCGTTATTCAGTTTTGAGCTCTTTTTGATCTGATATCGACAACCATATATTCAAACACTGTGCAGTTTCACTTCTCCTTGGGAAGGCTGATTGTCCATAAATTGTGGTGTAACTGTTCTGAACTGAGTAAGGTGGAATAGTGATAAAGGTTAGACTGTCTCAACACCTTGAACTCTGGGGAATCATTGCTTTTTAGAAGTGGTCCTACTTTAGATAGTAGTTGGACAATATAGAGGGAGTGCAGTACTCACCTCAGCCACCCTAGAGCAAGCCGCACATTCTGTACCTTGGGCATAACTAAGAGACGGAATCTCCAAGTCAGTCGATCTCACTTTAAAGAAGACTCCTAGATCGTTTATTTCTACATCATAAAACAGTCAATATTCTTACAACTGGAATTATACATGATATATTTAATACCGAATACGTCATACTCCTCGCCCGCGCCCCCTGAACCTAAAATGAACAAACATTTTTTAATAGATACAATTTACATCAGTTGCTTTCCCAGCTCGTCAGGAATCCTATAGATTTCTCCTGTCTTGTCATCTTGAAGCCAGTGTTGTTCTGGAAGTATAGTAGGGTTGGGATCCTTGATTGGCTGAATCAGAGTCCGATGCTCATGATGGTGAATCGACAGTGTACGCTTCGGCTCGTAAATGGTATGGACATGAGGGCGTATAGTTTCGTGGACGACTGGCTCTTGATTGTGGATTGTTCGATCAAAGTCTATACTGTTTTGTAGGTGGAAGTTGGCCTCGCCGTTTGTACCAGCCCGGACTTCCTCGTTGATTCGATCGAACTCGGCGTCTCGAGGATGTATAGCTTCCAGGTTTTGCTTTATGTTGGCCTCTTGGCTGGTGTTGGACTCTAGGTTGACATCAGACTCTTGAGATAAGGGCTTGATGTGTGTTGATGCTTTCTCGGGTCCCTCTTGTCCGATTGCTAGCCGTGAGAGCTTCGACTGCGTAGGATGAACCTCTGGGACGTGATCGAAGGGTGTAAGAGGGGCGATGTCTATCTCGGGAAGCTCCGACTCTTGCTGCGAAACAGCTAGACGAGACAGTCTTCTTTCAAGATCAGCAGCGTCAGGCGAGTTAGCTGGCCTCGCGGTCTGGTATGTTGTGTGGGTCGCATTCTCTGGTTTCGTCTTGTATTGCTGAGCAGCTTGGCCCGATGAACCATCGAAATACTCATTGCCTTGGGCATTTCCATCAGTATTTTGATCATCGGTGTCTTCCAGTTTGATACCGGGACGTTGACGTTCTAGTCTGGGGGTTTTGGGCTCTAGATCTGCTTCCAATGGCTGAACTGCCGGATGAGCTTGAAAGCCATTAGTGTTTTCGGGAACAGTGACGTGTTTCGATTGATGGACCTCATGGCCCTCCTTTGTTTCTGTCTTTGAGCTTCTGCTTAAGAGGCTCAATGATTTCCGATGGTGGGACTGTGACTTCCTACCCGAAGAATTCAGACCGGTTCTGTTGCTTGACGACTGAGAGTCTGCATCCTCAGATGTGCCTCTTGCTTCACCCTTGTTTCTATAGAGCAGACGTGAAGCTCGCTTCTTGATGGCATCCTTAAGACGGCCCGCCATGAGAGCCGGCTACACGTGAGAGTGGAAAGAATGTGTTCAACGATAACAGGATAAGGGAAGGGATATGCAGTAAACAAGGAAGAGTTTGACTGAGGCCAGGGAGATTGATTTGATTGTGTATTAGTGATATTACGAAATGGTACAGCTCATAGATATGATAGTTTGCCACGCAAGGGTTAAATGTCTTGGTTGATTTGAGCTCAAAGCCCTCAAGATAGTAGAAAAGTTGGCCACTGGAAGCATAAGAGACGAAAATAGTCAGCCAGTTTATGCTATTTAGGCCAAGCTCTTGAGCTGTTTATTTTTATACACTAAAGCGTAGGCGCCACCTCTTCTGTTACTGTACCTGCTGGAGAGCTCCTCAGGTCTCAGATTTCTGAGGCCATCCATCACATCAGATCAGGCCAGGTCCAGCCCAGTCAAACTCGGCTCTACTCTGTTCGACTCAGATAAAGCTCATGTTATCATCATTGGATCCAAAGCATAACGCATGTTTACATCATCTCCCACTATTGACAGTATCGATCAATGAGGTCCGTAGCAGGTCTAGATCGCGTTTTCGGGATCGACGGTGAGGATCATGGTGGAAGTTTGCGTGTCAAGAGGCTCTATGACGCCCTTCATCGGAGCTACAGCGCGCTAGTGGATGCTTAGTTATGCTAGCAGCAGCTAATCTGAGAGCTAGTCTCAGCCTCTAGACCACTCCATGCCAATCTTTTCCTGTTTCCCCATATCATCATATATCCGAAAGGAGACATTGGGGACGAAGACATCGCCAGAAACGAATACTGGCTGCTGGTCAACCTTTTTTACAGGGTACCGCGCATGTTTGACCCGCCAACCTGGGTGGTTGAGACAGGGTTTTGTCGTGCCGGAGCAGCTGTCCCTCCAGCAATCACCGATCGTGACGTTGATAATCCCAGAATTCAGCTGAACCAGGTGAAAGCTGATTGCTTGTAATGGTTTCTCAGCTGCAAGTGCAGCTTCCAAGGGTATGTTTCTGAGCCCACATCACACCACGGGTTGACGTGTGCGATGCAACCGGCCTTAAAGAGGGGAACAAGATCAAGATGTGTGCCAAATGAAGATCGCGGGATGACATGAGAGGCTTGGAGTCCATCATCATCATTGTCATGACAGTCACAATTCCCATGTGGCCCACATGCTGGAAGCTGGAGCTCTCCCTTTGAAACTCACCGTTGGCTGAGACCTGTCAGAGTCTCGATTGGGAGCTCAACTGCGATGACGTCCATGACGCTTCGCATCATGATGAAGCGGCTAAAGATACATCGAGGATCAGTAATTCGTTTGCTATCGTCAAGTATATAAGATTAAGTGCACCTCGTTGTGGTTGAGCTTTTCATTCTCATCATCATTATCAGTTCAGCCACATCACAACAAGACAACCACCATCAACAAATTCTCTTCAACTTTAAAACAAATACCTGTCAATCAAATCAATCACAATGGAGAAAGCAAAGGCCGCCGTTTCTAGCTTCCTTTCCAACGACGGAAAGCACAAGACTACCGTTGACGAGGACGTGAGGGCTCCTGTTACACAGGAGCATGTCAAACCTCATCAACACGAAAGCGTTACTACTGCTCTCGATAGAGAGGTCCATCAAGAGCACCACCATACAACTGTTCAACCTATCACTCATAAGGAGGTCCTGTAAGTGAAGTCTTCCCCACTTCCCAAGTGTCGCCCCATACTGACAAACTCAGCCCTGAGCAGCACCACCATAAACTCGCTCCTGTCACGCACAGGGAATTCCACCATGGAAATGAGCAGGAAACTCGGGCTACTCTTGACCGAGAAGCTGCTAAGTACAGAGACACTACTGAGACACACAGCACCACACATTCTACCGAGACGGCCCCCACAGTTACTGGCGAGCGAAGTGAGTATAACCTCAACCCGAACAACAACATAACTAACGTCTCGATAGTTCATCACCATGTCCATGAGCACGTCCAGCCTGTGATTCAAAAGGAGACTGTACAGCCTCATGTGGTTCATCAAACTATCCCAATCCATGAGGTGCATAACGCCGCTCCGGTCCATCATGGAACTTCCACCCTCCCTACCAAGACTTTACAAGAGTTTACCTCTGAGCGAGGCGGTCTTTCTGAGCGAGCTGCCCAGAAGCTTACTGAGTTTGAGGGATGTCCCAAGCCTTACCGCCGAGAGCTTCAGAATGAGCAGCTCGAAGGTGACAAGGCTATGCACCTTCACAGCCATGGCGACAACTATGGTGAGAACCAGGCCCACTCTGGCCGTGAGGGCCATGGCATCGGCCACACTGCTGAGGGTGTTGCCGCTGGTGGCATTGCTGGAGCTGGCGCCACTGCTGCTTCTCGCAAGCACCGCCACGGTCTCGGTCACAAGGATCGCCGTGGATCTGGCTCTAGCAGCAGCTCCATGAGCTCTAGTGACGAGGAATCTCGTGGCTTGGGCAAGTCCTCCAAGAGCAAGTCCCGAGGACTCGGTAGTTCAACTGGCACTGGTGTCGGAGCTGGTGCCGCCGCTGCTGCTGCAGGTGCTGCTCATCAACACCACCAGAACCGTACTCCCGGCACTTCTGGTGTCGGTTCAGGAATGGGATCTACTGGTACCATGGGCAACACTAGCACCATGGGTGCCAACAGTGGAGGTATCGGAAACCCCAACACTGCTGGCCTTAACAAGCCTCACACCAGCGAGTACGATTCCCTCAAGACTGGTGGTCTTCACAACGACCCTCTCAAGAGCAACTCCTCTCACGTAAGTCTATGTCATACAAACTTCATCACACACTCTAACCATCCATAGGCTCGCGATGACTCTGGTGTTGGAATGGAGAAGAAGCCTTCTCTCATTGACCGCCTTAACCCCCTTAAGGACGCTGATGGCGATGGCAAGAAGGGCCTCCTGGACTAAGGTGTCTTGGTCTATACAATCTCGATTAATACCTAATGTACAATTAGTGATATGACATGTTACACATGACGCAAGTTTAGCTTAGTATCTCATTTATCAAGATTTCTCTCAATTTCTTCTGCTCATTGCATCATGACACGTTGATTACTTACACTGCATGATGTGATATGTTCCGGCCTTTCTACTTGTTTTGAAAAAGTATAAACGTTATATGTGGCGTATGTCTTTAAAACGCTAGGAAACTCACGGCGGAGCGCTTCAAAAGTGCCAGATGAGCCACAGGCTAATCCGCGTACTAAAGCTGTATGATGGATAAAATAAACTTGGTTCGTAAGATATTCATAAAATCCTAAAGTATCATGCCAGCTTAGGCTCTTTATAGAGTATACCAGTTTTTACATGACCCTCTCGCCAACCACGGACATAAATCGATTGCATGCTCAAAAGGCTGGTGGTGGCTGTAACAAGGTAACTCATTCGTAGCTTAACCCATGGCTAACGTACTGGTTATTTTCCAGGAGGTGTGTTGCACAAAGTTTCGACTCTACTCTACCACTGACATCTTGTCACCTACCCATCCCACACGTCAAGCTGATATAATATAAGATGAAACATGTTCGCAAGTATGACATACACATTGGCCAACTTCTTTCCTTACCAAGTTCGAGTCAAGCTTACAATCCTGGATACCATGAAACGACCGTCGAGCTCCAAAGTCTACCCCCATGAGAAAGGGGAATTATGTCAATGGCACATCCGCAACCGAGAGCAGACGGACGGACGAACAAGACTGCCAAGATCTATCAAACTTACCACATGATCACCAACTGGAATGAGAAGTGTCAAGGACCGATGAGTCAATACAAATATACTTTTACTTTCGATTATGCACCTATTGCTACTCCAATAATCCAGCAGCGACAGTTTCACCCCCACTTCGTATGACGACTCTTTGTCCGGCTTCGAGGGGTACCTTGGCAGCTAGCTTGACAGATACCCGAGCCACACCACCAGGTTGAACAACTCTGGGTTTCTTCTTGACAACCGCACCGGTAACCTTATCAAGTGTTGCTGCGATAGATACAATCTGTCCAGCTGAATGTAATCGCCCACGATGTAGGTCCACGGGCATAGGCATCAAATGCTCAAATGCCATGGCCTTCATGACAAAGCTATCGCTACAGTTGATAGGGTCTCTCGTATGGCAGAGCATATCACCAACTCGAATGTGAATGGGATCGATGTTGGTAAGGGCAACACTGACGTTCTGTCCAGCAACGGCCCAATCTTGCATATCAGAGTCAACCATTATTGACTTGACATATGCTTCTTCTCCGCTTGGCTGAACTAATAGGGCATCGCCGATTTGAAACGAACCTGCGTCAACTCGACCAGCAATCGTCGTGGTGCCAAGTTGCGACCTGAAAACTTCAGAGATGGACATTCTGAACGGGTTCTTGAGGGCTCGCGTTGTTGTCGGCTCCGAGTTTTCCAAAGCCTCAATCAGAGTAGGTCCAGTATACCAAGATGCCGCAGTGGCTTCTGTTCGTTGGACAAGATTATCGCCGTTCAGGCCAGATATCGGAACAAAGTCTATGTTCTTGGGCACGAACCCAAGACCAGTGAGGAAGCCGCTGACCTGTTGAGCAATCTCATCGTAGCGCTCCTGTGACCAACCGACCATATCAAGCTTGTTCACAGCGATGACAAGTCGCTGGACACCCAAACTCCGCAGGAGCAACACATGCTCTCGTGTCTGTCCTTTCAGTCCCTTCTCATAGGCTCCAGTGTTTGCATCGATAACCAAGATGGCAAAGTCAGCTTGACTGGCACCTGCGATCATGTTTGGTACAAAATCTCGGTGACCAGGTGCGTCAAGGATAGTAAAACTGGTTTTCTCCGTCTCAAAGTGATTTGTCGCAATATCGATGGTTACGCCTCTCTCTCTCTCCTCGCTCCTCTGGTCCATTACCCATGCAAGGGCAAAAGACTGCTTGCCAGACTTTTCAGCCTGCTTTCGATATCGATCAATAGTGTGCTTCTCAACAAATTTGAGTTCCAACAGCAGCCGACCCATGAGAGTACTTTTGCCGGCATCGACGTGTCCTAACTGATCAGCACAGTACATCAACAGACGACCGAAATAACATACCGACTACAACAAAACTGATACTCCGCTTGTTGGAGCTATTTTCATACTCCTTGAGAACATCGAGGCCCTTGCTCTTAGGCGGTGGTGCATCAACGATCTTGAGCCCAGCAACATCCTTTTCAGCTTCAGAGATGTCTTTCCCCTTCTCCTTTTGGGGCTTCTTGGTAGCCTTGGCCGCTGGCTGTTTACCCGCTGAATGGAATTAGATTAGTTCATTATTTCGTCCTTGTAAAATTCGAACCTTTCGCCTGGGCCGCAAACACAATGTCATCTGGACTTGGCTCGGCGAAAGCTTGGGCGGTAAAAGATGGAGAGGATTTGTAAGGCATAGCAAAAACATCAGGCCTGTGGGTGTTGGCTGGAGCAGATCCAAAGAGCGTCCGAGCAAAGGCGGATGGGTTGGGTTGAGACACAATCTCAACATCCTGAAGAAATTCCAGCATGAGTTCATCCTTGTATCCAGAAGTTGAGTTTTCGTGTTGTTTGCCTTCAGCGGTATCCTCATGCTTGATTTCCTTTTCATGTTGGGGAGGATGGACTTGCGGTGCGGGTGTGGGAATTTGATGTCTCTGGATGAAAGGTGACTGATTCTCCTTTTTTGACTCGGTGATAGAAAGGTTGTTGATGTCCTTCTCGACCTTTTCTTGTTCCTTCTTCTCTTCGGTCTTCTTCTTCCTAGCAGCCGCAAGAGCTTGAAGCTTGGACATCTTGGGTGCACCCTCACCTCCTCCTAACAAGCCTCCGCGAGGACGTTCAGGTGCGACAAACACAGTTTGACGCTCTTGGGGTACGTTCAACCATGGCATGTCATTGAAGAAACTTGCAGAAACTTTGCTGGTTGGTGGGAGGCTCATATCGGAGGCATATCCGCCCGAGAAACGTCCGTGGTCTGCTCCAGTCCCCAAAAGGCGTCGCGAAGCAGGAAAAGAGACTGACATACCTTCTGGAGCTTTCTTTACTGGTTTGGGTGCCGGGGCAATAAATGTCTTCATCAGATATGTGACTGACTTGTCAATGTCGTAATAGTAATGCCACAAGGCTTCTTCGATTTGTGTCTTTGTGACCTTGTTCGCTTCAGTCCCTAGAACTCTGCGAACCTCTGCAGTTCCATCATCCATCGCTTGACGATCCTCTGGACTGAGCTCGTCTTCTCCTTCCTCGTCGTAATCATCGCCGTCAAATTCAGATACGATATCGTTCGCATCAAACGTGTGGACAATTCGATGGCGAGACATATTGTTTAACTGGGTCGGTCAGGCGGTAGTTGGGTCTGGTTATAGGATTCGAGTGCGGTTCGGTGTAAAGATCTGAGAGAGGATATGAGGAGAGAAAGATGCTGGAGTGCTAAGAGCAGTTGTAGATTTATAGGAATAAAATATAATTTTTCTGCGAGCTAATATACGCGCAATGATAGAGTTGTCTTTTCAAGGTTTAGGTATGGAGGATGTTTTCTAAAGTATGACTCTGTTTAATGATGCCTTGATGATTGGCGGGGCACAAAGCTGCTGCTGGTGGGGTATCCAACGCTGGGTATGAAGTCACAGACTGAGCCTTACCTTGCCTGACCAGGGCGTCAGAAGAATTGGCCGTTGATATGGAGCCGAAGAGACAAAATGGGTCAGTCAGTGTATGATGCTTAAATGGGGCTCTTAGGCTCTCTATTTCTGTCATGCTAAGCTTTAGGGGACAACTTTTCTGTTACCCACCTGCCTGACTGCCTCTGCCTGTCCTGCTGCTGCTGGCCTACACTGAGGCTTACGCTGAGGCCTAGCGGGGTCAACAACCCAAGCCTCTAGGTAGGCCCCTGATTTCCCGGTCCCGGACTATCTCGTTTCCCCGCCCCGCCCCCGAATCGGTGTGCAAGGCACCCAAATCTTCAAAAAATTGGAAGGTGGGAGGATTAGGATTGGATCGATCAAGAAAACGATAGAAGCTCCCGACTACCACCAACTTTCGAGGGGACTTTTCGATTTCGCCGTAAACACCATAACTCTTACGGATACAGCTCCCCACGGGTGGAAGAGTCAATAGTCAACATGGATTCCTTGAGTGAGTCCCGCACACTTTTGTCAACGAGGGGCGAGGGGTAGCTAACGAGGGGACAGATTTGGATGTATCCAACGGTATTTACGACGATTTGCCATGATGGTGATTTCTAGCTAACAATAATAGCGGCGGTGATGAAGGATGAGCAAGGCCGTCCTTTTATCGTCGTTCGAGAGTATGTTAATCATGACGCTAACCCTCACCGTCGATTCAACTCGCCTAACATCTTTTAGTCAGGGGAAGAAGAAGCGCCAGTTTGGCAACGAAGCCGTCAAGTCGCACATTCTCGCCGCTCGAACCGTCGCAAACATCGTAAAGTCGTCTCTTGGTCCTCGTGGACTCGACAAGATCCTTATCTCTCCCGATGGAGACATCACCGTGACAAACGACGGCGCCACTATCCTGCAACAGATGGAGATCACCAACCATGTTGCCAAGCTACTGGTTGAGCTCTCCAAGTCCCAGGACGATGAGATTGGTGACGGTACCACTGGTGTCGTCGTTCTTGCCGGTGCTCTCTTGGAGCAGGCTGCCGACCTGATTGACAAGGGAATCCACCCCATCCGAATTGCCGACGGTTACGACCAAGCTTGCGATATTGCTGTTGCCGAGCTTGATAAGATTTCAGACACGATTGAGTTCTCTCGCGAAGAGACATCCAACCTCGTCAAGGTTGCACGAACAAGTTTGGGCAGCAAGATTGTCTCCAAGTCCCATGACCAATTCGCCAACATCGCTGTCGACGCCGTTCTATCCGTTGCCGACCTCGAGCGAAAGGATGTCGATTTCGAGCTGATCAAGGTCGATGGAAAGGTTGGAGGAGCTCTCGAGGATACTCTCCTTGTCAAGGGTGTTATTGTCGACAAGGACTTTTCTCACCCCCAGATGCCCTCAGAAGTCCGGGATGCCAAGATCGCCATCCTGACCTGCGCTTTCGAGCCCCCTAAGCCCAAGACCAAGCACCACCTTGACATCACCAGCGTTGAGGAGTTCAAGAAGCTGCAAAACTACGAAAAGGAGAAGTTTATTGAGATGATCCAGCAGATCAAGGATACAGGTGCCAACCTGGCTATCTGCCAGTGGGGTTTCGACGACGAGGCCAACCATCTCCTCCTCCAGAACGAGCTACCAGCTGTTCGATGGGTTGGTGGACCGGAAATCGAGCTGATTGCTATTGCTACCAACGGCCGAATAGTTCCCAGATTCGAGGATCTTTCCCCAGAGAAGCTGGGTACCGCTGGTGTTGTCCGAGAGATGTCCTTCGGTACAACACGGGAGAAGATGCTTGTCATTGAGGAGTGCGCCAACACTCGGGCTGTTACAGTCTTTGTCCGAGGTAGCAACAAGATGGTGAGATTTGTTTATTGCCGTGAATGAGAAAAATGCTAACATACCCAGATTATCGATGAGGCCAAGCGATCCCTGCACGATGCTCTTTGCGTGGTGCGAAACCTGGTCCGTGATAACCGTGTTGTCTACGGTGGTGGTGCTGCCGAGATTGCCTGCTCCTTGGCTGTCGAGGACGAGGCTGTCAAGACTCCTGGTCTTGAGCAGTACGCCATGCGTGCCTTCTCTGAGGCTCTCGACACCGTTCCCATGACCCTGGCCGAGAACAGTGGTCTCAACCCTATCGCTACTCTTGCCGAGGTCAAGAGCCAACAGGTCAAGGCTGGACCCGAGAACCGTGGCAAGCTCGGTGTCGACTGCATGGGACGTGGCGATAACAACATGAAGGACGCCTTTGTTATTGATCCTCTTATCGGCAAGAAGCAGCAGCTACAGCTCGCCACACAATTATGTCGCATGGTCCTCAAGGTCAACAACGTTATTGTGTCGGGAGCGGATGACAACGACTTTTAGAGAAGATAGATGGGTAATGAACAAATGCATACTTGTCGATCTTGTCATGTTTGAGGATCGGTTATGCAGGTAGATGATATCCTTGGATGTATAATCAAAAGTGCTGTATATTCCTCATCTTGATAATGTTTGCCTATTGTGCTAAATTTAATGTGGTATGAATGATATGATTGGATGAACGTTTCAGGATATCTGACAGGGTTCGGAGGAATTTCGTTCCCCTTGGCTTACGCGCATTCATTTATCCATCTTTGGTAAACATCTTCATTCATAACTGTGTGTATCTCGGCCTCCGATTGCGAAGATTGTCCTGCATTGGTAATCTCGAATGCAATCAGCTGAAGTTGCTACCTCTACTTCCCCCCTCGGGTCAATGGCTGATGCCAACACTTCAACAGACATAACCAAAAGACGACCCATCCCTCGAAAGGGCCACACCAAATCTCGAGCAGGCTGCTCTAGTTGCAAAAGAAGAAGAGTGAAGTGTGACTTGATCAGCCCAGAATGCGGTGCTTGTTATCGGCTGGGCCTGGAGTGCCAGTATTTGAATAAGCCTGGAGGCCAAACCTCAACGACTACTATCACAAAGCCATTACGGAGTGACCCAGCCATGTTCGATGTGAACGACCTAAACTTCTTTCGACATTTTCTCTTCGAAGCATATCCTTCTCTGCCTGTCGATGGTTTCACTGTGTGGCAGCAAGCCTCACAGCTTTCGCATCAGGTGGGTTCAGTATGGAGGTAGTAAGCACGCCAAACTAACAGAAATGACCAGTACGACTTCTTATTGCACTCAATGTTGGGACTGGGAGCATCTCATCTAGGATTGTTGACACCGTCTGGATATGAAAAGTCCGCCCTAAAGCATCGAGTCATTGCGATCAGCGCACTGAACAAGCATCTCACAAAGGCTAGTTTCACCCAACAAGATGCTGAAGCAGCGTTTGGTGCAATGCTCAATTTGACTTTTCAATCTGCATACATGACTGATGGACTCATTGACTTTCTTACCATGGTTCGAGGCTGTAAGTTTTTTCTTTCTTCAGATCCCTATGTAGAAGCTAAGCCGATGAGTAGGCTGGCTCGTTGGCACGCAACCTTCTGTCGACTTGGATCACACCATATTCAAAACATTCGGCAGAGTGAGTTATCTGGAAAAGGTCAAAGCGATTGTCCAAGAAGACGACCGAGCAAATCACTATCTAGACAAATTCATCGCCGAGGGATTCTGTCAAAGTGTACAGAAACTTGGCCCTCTCTGCCACAGCGTTGCAGAGTTACAGTATCTAGCACAAATGCAGAGAATTGCAACTCTTGCATCTACAAATCCTGCTGAAAGTAAAAGCATCCCTATCCTTGTTAATCTTATGCGTGCTGATCATTAGGCTACCATGAACTTGCCTTTCTCTATGACGGACTAGGCCATCTAAACAGCAACGATTTCGCTTCATTCATCGACACCAAAAACTACGCTTCCCAGCTCGTTATCATGCACATGCTTGTTTTAGAGTTTGTCATGAGTCGCAAGGCAGTCGAAGGAGACAAAAGGTCATCGTTAGGACAGAAAGGCTACTACTGTAGGAAAGCCATGTCCAAGGTCTGGGTCCAACAGATTCTCAATAAGCTTCCCTTGGAGTACTATGAGTACGGCGAGTGGCCATTGAGATTCATCAACAGTCTGAATTACTCGTTTGATGACGAAGACCAGGTTTGGAAGCCGTTCTTGCTGAGCAGTGGTACAG
Organism: Fusarium transvaalense; assembly: GCA_013623685.1. Lineage (NCBI taxonomy): Eukaryota > Fungi > Ascomycota > Sordariomycetes > Hypocreales > Nectriaceae > Fusarium > Fusarium transvaalense. The sequence goes on from JABFFG010000397.1 coordinate 12,759, forward strand.
CAGTATTGCAAGAGGAAGATACATTGTCTTTGGCTGTGCCGTAGATCTGCTCAAGTCTATCGCCTGGATCAGCTTTGGCTGTTGTAATCAAGACAGACATTTCTTTTTTTATCTAGCCACATCTTCGCCAACCTCTCTAGTTCAGTCCCCAACCAACTAACGCCAACTTCTTCATCTCATTGTATTCCTTCCTCCCAGACAGATCACAAACAAAAGTACTACTTCTGACGCCCTTCCAACTCAACACCATCTTCAGTCTGAGCAATCTTACATCGAGCACCATGTCTTCCCAAGTACCGAGAGGGATGGTAGATACAGAAAATCCCGATGGCACCAACCATTGGCAAACTCTCGAATACCCAGAAGAGCCACTCGTGGTTGAATGCATAGGAGTCTCTCCCGCCAGCAAATTCGACAACACGAAATATACAGCGGATCTGCTGAGTTAGGCTTTGTCTTTGTCGGTGAATAAATGGACGGAAGACCTACCATGATTAAGATACTCGAGACGTAGACTGACAGAACCACCTTTTGCCAGCCCTTGGGTGCGTTATCGACAGCCATACGACCCGCAAGAACATGGAAACGTCGGAAAACGCAAAGAAAGAGCGAAAAGGCTACGAGTTGGAAAGCCAGACCAACGATGAGTATCTTGACGCCGATTCTCTCCATCTCTCCTTGCCAGTTATCAGAGCTCGCAACTCCAGAGCCGCTGCCCTGGATGAGGAATGCGATGACATCGCATGTAACGAAAATCGGCGTCAGATGTCGACCTGGAATCTTGAGAACTTGATGGCGGGATGGGGGAAGAACGGCGAGAATTAGACGACTGATGAGGAGGTAGTTTCCTGCTGCGATGAGGACGGGGGCAAGGACCGTGTAAGTCAAAGTCATGACAAAGGGAGTCTATGTTGTTAGCAAGAGAAAAAGGAAGTTTCCGAGAGGTCATCTTACTATTTCGGATTGATTCTGGACAGAGTGTATCCTGAGGTTGTAGGCAGCAACCTCTACAGCTGAGCCTACGACGACAACGATAAAGAACCAAGCTCGATATTTGATGAGAGTCTGATAAGCGAGGACAAGAAAGATGACGCTGTAGACAATAGTTCCGACTATAGCAAGTGGGAATGATGGATTATACATCCAGATGGACTCCTGATCCGCCATTTTGGTGATTTGATAGCCAGCTGGCTCGTTGATAATGGTGTAAATGGAAGTTTGTATAAACGATTGATTTGGTTTGCTTGATGTCTATTATCTTCGTTATTTACTATCTATTATATACATGATTTACAACATTGAGGCTACGCAATTCACGATATCTGAAAGCGATGAATACGTTGCCAAGCATGAATGTTTCCTCAATAGGTATCTGTAGAATGTTAAAACGCTTATGTGAGGAATTCTGATTGGTTGTGAAGACCCTAGTTGGTTGCGCGGCCCTGGTTGTGAAAGCGATGAATGCGAGCTCAGCAAAGACGATATATACGAGAGCCAATCACATGAGGGTCGATACTGTTCTTATGAGATGAATAGATAGTTAAATGAAGAGATGGTATGTTAGCCTTAAATGGCGGCTTACATGATGACTGGGAAGTGACAACAACAGTCGTAGGTATCTATTACAGTAGGGTTAACATGCTCTTGTCTATATTCATCATCATCGTCTTCGCAAGACATCAACATCGACAAGGAAGCTAGGGAATTAAAAAGCAGCAACATACAAGACCCTGAATTTAGCGGCATCTACTATTAGGCATCAAAGACAAGACAAGACTCTAGACCTCAAAACCGGCAAAAGGGATCGGCATAAGAAGAATAGCTATGCTGAGCCGAGGTGTTGTCAAACTCTCACGCGATGAAGGCATTCACATGGACACCCCGCGGTTATCCGGTTCTCGGCCATGTTGTTTATTGCCTCAAAAACAAAGTCCTGCATGTACACATGATCGTCCATGCTGTCTCCGATATTGACAGCTGTGGCCATTTCTCATGATCTCAAGGCGTGTGAGACAATAAATACTACTAGTATAAGCGCTCTCTCTAAGTCTCTTCTCTGGTTTTGAGAATGTCTCAGACCCTGACTTGGCATAATTTCGATTCTTGGGTCATGTCATGGTAGATTGAGGCAGATGATTGGGATCGGTTGACTAGTGGCGCCAATATGGATTGGTGTTGCGGCGATTTTTCAAGAGGCGTGACCAAAATAGGTCACGCAAATGAGCATGTTTTTTGTTATTATTTATTAGAAATTAATAATTCATATTAAATAGATTTCTGATTGGGCCTGTTGACCCTTTATTTGTCCCCCGGAATGTTTCAGACATTAAAATGGGCAGAGACAATAACCTCGGACTTGACTATCGGGTAATCAATCCATCTATTTTGGATGGTGGTAGCCCGGGCCAGCAAAGCTCCGTTGTAGTGGCAGAGCGCCTAGGAGTGTCCATGTCGCACCTAAACACTGCCACCAGCCGCAATTATTTCTATTGGATCGCATCTAATATTTTGATGAAATTTTACCACCTGAGTATCAGTGACTGACTGACTAACTGATCAAAAAAGGGAAACGGTCAGTCAGCCGAGATGATTTGTATTTGTGTTCCCCCAAAACGCCCTTGACCGATGTTGTTGTCAGTTTGAGGATGACTACAGTCTGCCTAGTCCTCAATCTCGCTGTGAGAAGTGACTGATTGAAAGTTGCACTTGCGGTTGCACTTGCCACTGAGGGGGCATGTGAGTCGGTTTAAATGAGGGTTTGCTTTACATTCTACGTACTGAGGAGATATGCAGATGGCGTGCATATAAGTCAAGGTGGAGAGTTATAGACGGTGATTAAATAGGAAGTTTGGGATGAATGATAATTCAGTAATGTCTATGAATATATACATACCAGAATAGATACTGAATATATAATAAATTCTGTAGTTGGTTGTATGTATTATGCTTTGTTGAGGCTATCAAAGTCATATAGATACAGATAAAGTAGATGATAATACTAAGAATAGACAATACAAATGTTGGTGAATTAAATCTACCGTTTCAACTACAGCATCCCTCATTAAAAAAATTAATAAATAAATAAATAAATAAATCAGCCAATGAATAATATTCCTCTGGTTAATTCATTGAAAACGGTCAACTGTAATATTCTCCCCTAAAGACCGCCCGGGTTCCCGGGCCTCACCGCCCACTGTGGTCACTGTAACAGGCCTATTCCCCGGTCATCTGCCTTTAATTTGCTGAGTTGTTCAACCCCCATCACTGACTGACTTGACTGACTGTCACTCCAAACCAAATGCACACTCCCTCCCCCCATCCCGCATCCCGCATCCCACCACCATCTTTGGGGTGGATGAAGAGTCTCTAAAGAGCCCTGAACCTAGTTCCTGTCAATTAATGCAATAGTGACCATTTACTATATCTTTTCTCCCCGGGGCTTACATGAGACATGCTTCAATCTCTCACCGGATCTTTAACCTACCACTGCCTACAACGCAAGACATGGCACTTTACAACAGGTACTTCGGGTACCCTTCTCTCTCTCCCCCTCCCCCATACCTATGCAAAGAGCCGTTTCTAAAGCAGGAAAAAGAAATTCCACAAAGAAATGATTCTTCTCCTATCATGATGCCAGTTCATGGATGGCTTGCTTTGTCCTACATGCTATGCGATGCGATGCTATGCGATGCAATGCGACGTAATGACCAAGCCCTGTCAAGTGTCATTCATTAAATTGATGTCTTTTTTTATTAATTCCTTAATTTTTCTTCTTATTTTATTACATTTTTCTTTTTCTTGTCTGTTCACCAGATCAATAAATCAAGTTTGGCCGACTGATTGCTTGTTTTCCCTTTGGTGCCACGACATCCATCATGGCCTCGTATTGTGTGTGATATGAAAGACACCCATAATCTATCACATTTATTAATACCTGATTGTTTGTCGTCTGATTGATTTTCAGGCTTTTCTCTTTCCTCTGATCTGCTCATCTCGAGACTATCGGGCAGCATCAATGACAAGAAAACCCACACCCAATGAATTCAACTCGTATCATGGCCAAGACTTCAGCAGACTGACTATTTTATGTACTGTAGTACTCTATCACTAATAGACTTGTGATAGATCTCAGCCACGCCGGGATACATACACTTTCAACTTTAGCCTAAAGCACCCCTTGTTCTGTTTCCTTTCAGCTACAGTTATTCTCCAAGTTACGTACCCTTCACCGACGTCGATCTTGTCAGCCACAGCCCCGCGAGGCACAAGTCACAACCCCCCCGTGACTCTTCCCAAAGGAGCCATCTTCTCTCATCTCTCAATCTCTTGATCTCTTCTTTACGGTACTAACTTCCAATGATCTTGTGCCATCTACTCACGAGAGACAAATAAACCAAACGGACCCTTTCCCGGAGGGGGGCGGGCGCGCGGGCGGCGGCTTCATGCATCGAGTCACCGTCCATCCGTTCCCCGTCTGCAAACTGCAAGCAGAGGCAAAAGAAAACAAGCAAACTCGATCTTCGAGGCGGGTGTGACTGCAGCCGATAGTTTGCTCTGATTCTTTTTGTGCGAGACAGCAGACAGGACAGTACGCAGCAGTAACAGTAAGAGTAACAGTAACAGCAGCCGTCCATTACCCTTCCTGTCGAGTCCAGTCATTCATTATTGTCCCGGCTTATGTGATTGTCGTCCTCGTGGACCGCCTTGTGCTTCCAAACCTGTTGAATGCCCATGGTGTCACTCTATTATATGTATGTACTCATACAAGTGGCTGTCTTGACATTAATAGACTGAGTGCTGAAGGGTAGATGTAATTGCCCACTCGCGAATTGACCCTGAAATAGACACGGCTTGGCTTGACCTGGCATTGTTTGTTAGGTTTTTGGATGGGTGTAGACGACTGGTGTATCGTCTGAATGTGCTTTTCTTTGTCCTTGACGGTGCCAGCCACTCTTGGCGGACTTGTATTGAATAACCGTATTGAACCTGGGGAGAATAGAAATCCAATCATTTATTAACAAGCTTAATTAAACTGAAATAGAAATTTTTAATTGGATTTCGCATTGGTTCTTGTCTTACACATGGTTAGAAATGACTTTGTTCTTGTGTCATGTCATTCGAATTATTGTAGAGGGTAGTTTAGTTCCAAGGTAACCTCACTATACACAATTCCCTTCTTTTTGACTCATTATGATAAACAGGCATTTAAATTATGACTCAAATATAGTCAACACTTAATAAAAACTATCAAATAGTAATAAATGGACGTTTTTGAGCTGAAACGTGAGTTCCTTCTCGATAGGCAATGACGCGCTGTGAGTCACTCTCCAATTCGAGTTAATAGCTTTCCAATTATTTCCCTGATCACGTAAGGAACGACTCCAGTCTGTGGGGGAGAGAAGCTCGCCACTCCAACAACAAACATCACGATAAAAACATCAACTTCTCGCTGCTTCCATCAAGAAATTCATCAGTTTTCTACAAGAGCCATTATTTTTAGGCCAAATAACATACAGAAACTCTCCTGTTTGTTTTTCTATTCGCGTGGCGTTTGGGATTTGTTTCGACTTCACTCGTTGAATTTCAACCACTAAAATACTACTGTCAAGCCCCCAGCAACTGTCCACTTTTAAAAACGTCATGATCTCTACAACCTCAAAACCAGATTCGCCGCAGACCCGTAAACAGGCTGTGGCTGAAGCTTCGTCCTCCCGTGTTGTCCCCAAGCCTGTGCCGGAATCCCAGGCCCAGGATCCTCGGTCATATCAGATCGAGCAGCTGCGACGACGTTATTCACCAAAGGAAACCACTGCCCCAGACGGTGCAACTGCACTTCAATTCAGGATCAAGCCCTCTGATCCTGACTTTCCATTTGAGCTGTCCGCTCTCGAGTGCGATGTCCGTGTTCCGCAGTCTTACCCGGATGAGAGGCCGGTGCTGCATGTAAAGAATAAGGACATCCCCAGGGGTTTCAGTATCAATGTTGAGAGAGGATGGGACGCACTCGTCGAGGAGAAACCTGGGGCTACCTTGCTCGCTTACACGCGAGAGTTGGACAAGAACCTTGAAAAGTTCCTGTCTGAGCAAAAGGCCGAGACAGTCAAGCTCGTGACTTTCAAAGACACGAGGCATGTGGAGGCACAAAAGGCTCAAAGTCAGACTCAGACTCAGACTCAGACACAGGAGCCAGCGCAGCCCAAGCAGGTGTCTGAGCCAGCTCCGCCAAAACCTGCTCCGACACCTGTTAGGTACGTTCCAGAACCGTCGTACACAAAAGATGAAATCGCCGCTGCAAAAGAGCGACGGGCTCTCGAGATTCGTCAGCTCGAGGCACGCATGAAGAGGACACCTGAGTATCGTCGTTCGCCCGATGGTGTTGTGTACACTCTACCGCTAGAGCCACAAAAGCGTTCTCAGCTCCCACCTGGACTGCAGTCTGTCAGGAGTCTTCATCTAATCATTCCTTTGATTTACCCTCTACAAAACCTCCGTATCCAGCTCAACAACGTCGAGCCTCAAGATGCGGAGCCGGTGGAGGATCTCTTCTGCGAGAAAGCTGCGGAACAGCAACATATGTCTCTCATGAGCCACCTGAACTACCTTGCACAAAACATTCACAAGCTCGCCAAGCAAGCACAGGCCCAGGTACCCAAGGTTGAGTCACCTGCCCCAGCTCCTGAAGATCAACCTCAAGACACAAAGGAAGCCGAGCCTAAATCTGAGAAGAGCCACATTCAGGTGATTCCACGACCTCCTGAGTGGGGTTACGCTGATGGAGATGACGAGGAGAGCTCCAGCTCTGATGAGACTGATGAAGGTGGTGCTGTGTTGGAGAATGAGGAGAAGCAACCGCAGGTCTACATGCCAGGTGAAACCCCTGAGCGTGGTACTATGTTGTCGTTCCCTTCGATTGAGTTGCACGGTATTGAGCTCCTTCAGCTTTCTATCTTGGGTATTAGCGTCAAGTGCGAGCGATGCAAGACAGTAAACGAAGTCACGGGTTTGAAGCCCGACGTCGAAAAGGCGACGAGCTGCAAAAAGTGCGCTACACCGTTTGCCGTCAAGTTTAGACAGACGCTTATCCACGAAAACTCTACACGGGCTGGATTCCTAGATCTGGCAGGGTGTAAGGTGGCAGATATGCTTCCTAGCACATTTGTTCCCACCTGTGAGAGATGTTCTACCCCAGCTCCAGGGCTTGTCTCAGTACGAGGCTCATCAGTGACAAATGTCTGCCGAGACTGTCACGGCCATTTCACCTTCAAAATCCCCGAAGTCAAGTTCTTATTCATCACTCCCGGCTCTATCCTTCCACCAACCTCAGGCCCTCGTCGGAAACAAGAGAAGCTTGGCCTCCATGCGGGAGACCAACTGCCCGACAAGGGTACATGCTCGCACTACCGAAAGTCATATCGATGGTTCCGCTTCTCATGCTGCAGCCGCGTCCACCCCTGCGACAAGTGCCATGACAAGGAGGAGGATCATATCAATGAATGGGCCAACCGCATCATCTGCGGCTGGTGTAGCCGCGAGCAGAACTACTCCTCGGCTGTTGAGGCGTGTAGATTCTGCGGTCGCTATCTGATAGGTCGAAAGGGAAGAGGGTTCTGGGAGGGTGGAAAGGGAACAAGAGACAAGAGAATGATGAGTCGGAAAGACCCGAGAAAGTACAAGAGGGTTGGAGGTTCGGCGACCAAAGAAACGTAAGCTTTGGAGCACTGTCCTTGGCGAGATGTTTTTGTCACAGCTGAGAAGCGCCAGGCTGAAGGCCCAGAGTGTAGTAATTACTGTATACATTAGTATAATAACACATAACTTATGGGAGAGTCGCTTGCTGTCAGCTTGAATGTAACCCCAGATCAGCTGAAGCAACATGCCCATTGCCACTGGTCCTTCCGTCTCCTCGAGCGGTTACGAGCCGCCATACATACCATCCTGTTCTGTACTCACCGTGAAATACCTGCAACCACTACAAATAACATAAAAGAGGGTTTCGCAAGAAATCAAGAAGCACACAATCTTGGGACATGTGAAACGTGGAGGCAGTGGGGGTCACTTCAGTCGCCCTGTGCGATCCCCTGGTTCTATTCTAGTCGGTATCTCGCTGTAGACGCGACATGATTTGCAGATGGGGGCTGTAATGGAGTGTCACATTGAGTTACGAGGCGTTTGCTTGTGTGTGGGAGTAGTTATTTGGCGGCGGCATAAATGAATTGTCATTGGGTGTAATGGGAGTTTGAATAAATGATTGCGAATGAAGAATTAGAAACTGTATTAATTGAATAAGAGAATAATATGATTGAATGGTTATTTGTTACATTTGTGAATTGTCTAAATGGTGGTGGGATGGTGATTATAGTAAATATTTATAGTGGTTGCTGTTGATGAATAGTTACGAATTACTGATCGAGATGGATTTTCTCAAGGGTTGTCGTACATACTTTAGCTGCTCAACAAAATAGAATGATACGCTGCATTGTTTCCCTACGTGCATGTCTGATCATGATATTGAGGGATTGCATGCCAATACAAAGACTGGATGACGCTATATCGGCGTTTCCATGTTATTAGCAATATATGGTACATACCTAAAAATCTTAGATATGGACAGTATGGAGAGGAGACTAGTTTAATCACGCAATTCTTCATCATTGTCTGTCTGCAACTATCACAAGACACCTGACTTTGTACAGCATGCTTTACCGATGAGCTTGCTTCCGCGTCAACATGCGGATCGTGGCTGGCAATGGATGTCATGTCATGTGAAGTTGCAAAAGTATAGAACGAGACAGAAATACCGCAAAAGTTTCAGCGATATCGGTCTTGAGAATTAATATGGCAGCTGATTTGAGTAAGCGATTTCGGCCGTGGGATGACAAGGAATCAGGTTAAAGGAGTGGGATGTGATCAGATGTCTTTGATAAGAAAGCAGAAAATATAGTAGGTAGATAACAGAATAGGATAATCATAACTACAATTACAAGGTGTATTGTATCCTATTAGACTAGTTACTGTAGAAGTGAGGTGATCGTTGGGGGTGTAGAAAGTTCCAGGATATGCAGGTACACATACTGCAAGGTAATTGGAGCCCAATCAGTATCAGTATCAATAGATATTGGATATCTTGAATGTTACGTGCCTTTCCGTCCCGTCCCAAACTTACAGACAGTAACAAACCTGAAGCCATCGTCAAACAAGTGATTCGATTTAATAGGGTTCTTTGCTTGACCTGCCAAGACGTAACAATTTACCCCACAGTCTATGTCTATTGTTAAATTTAGTTTCAGGGATGGACCCTTGTTGAAGCATCACAAGGTCATGAAGCAAACTCCCTGAAATTCGGCCCCTTTAACTTTTGACGCTGGACAGCTATTCACTACTAACCTTTTTGTCACTGAATCAACGTGACATGTGTTGGTGGTTCATTCTTTGTTTCTTTGACCTGAATAATAAATGAAAAAGGGGAAACGAGAAAAGAGGCGTTTGGATATGCGCGGATCAACGGACAGACGCGCCACGGACCGTCAGCCGTCTATCACGGGACCTAACTGTGGCTGGACAGGGATGGATGATTTCCGAATGGTGTTTGCTAACTAGAACCAACTGGTAGTTGTATTTCATCATATCGTGAAACTTGGAAAGAGTCAGGTCAGGTAAAGCCAAGTCAAGTCAGGGCGTGATCGACTTTTGGGCTTAAAGTCAAGATACGCCTTGAAAGCTTCAACTCAACTTTACCCTTCAGTATTGCTACAATACTCTACAACATTCTAAATCTCTAACTAATTAAGTACGTACTGTACTGTTGTATGCTATGACCAAGACCATGATCAAGGACATGAAACGACTCAAGATAAGAGACATCTCGGTCAACGTGGTTAGTTAGTCTTATCACATACAGCACAGCCTGTACAGCACTTTAACAACAACGACGGCTCCTCCGAAGACACCCTCGCATGTGCGCGCCTTGACATTTTCTTTTTCTTCTTCTTCTTTTTCCGCGATTCATCTCTGGCCATCTGATCTAATTAACCCTTGTCTCATACCACGTCGCTAACAAACAAAAAAGAAAAAAACGACTCAGGTCAAACACACCCTCGCGGGTCCTTTTCCGGGGCCCGGGTTGACCCCCTGGATGTGACAGACAGGGGGGTGTTTAGGTTGCCCTTCTAGAAGGTCAAAGCCTGGATGTGAAATTGAGCTTTGGTTGTCAGTTGATGCCCAGTCATTTTAATTAATTTAATGGGAAAATGCAAAGAATAATATTAATTGGTTCTGTTAAAATCGATTTATTTGTTTGTCAAAACGGTGGTTAATGTCTAGTCATTCCCAAAAGGTGACCGTTTTCTGGATATTTCTTTTATTATTGTTTATTATACTGTAGACAATTGCTCACAAGTTATTACATACCATAATGTTTAACGCGATAACTATATTTCTATCAAGTATTTCTTTTAACGTCTGTCTTTGCAGTCTAGAAACTCAATACCACATGATGACTTGTGGCATCAGAATGGCAAAACAGGTAAAACTATAGTAAACTAGAGACTACTGACCATTCTACCGTTTTGACGACATTATCGAAATAAAGATGATTCTAAAACATGTGAAAAGAATCAGTACTGAAAAAAGAAATAGAAAATAATAATAAAATCGCACCCCAAAGGAATCAGGCTAAAAACCAACCACCCCAGCCCGTATTGATACTCGCCTCCCTCATCTGATGATATTTGCCGAGCTGCATACAAAAAGAAACCGCAGTCCGGGACTCTAGACCCAAGGTCCCCGCTATTATAGCTATCATTAGGTATCATCAGAGCCAAAAACCCGCAAAACCCTTCACATCAACCCTGGCCGTCCAAGGCGAAGCCGAAGCTTGGTAGCGAATAGGCGAGTGCCTAAAAGCTTCACCTGATACCCGCCATTGGATCTTCTCAATCTCGTTTGTACGGCAAAAAAAGAGACAGGGAGGAGTAAACGAGGACAGGCAGGGTATGGCAGGATAATGGAAAAGACAGGGCTACCAGGACAACACAGCACAGCAGAGGCGTGTGGCCGATCGACGGGACTCATCTCGAACCCTTGGCTATGGGCTCGGCTCGGTAGAGGTTTCCACAGTCTTGGGACGCCTGCCTGCCTGCCCATTATTACTTGCTTAAGCTTGAAGCAAGGGGAGTTCAATTGGGCATCGTTAGACCAAGACAGCCTCCGGGTTACTTCTTCGGGGTAACCAGACCAAAAAAGACACATCCCGACATTGTAGCTCTAGGAACTACCGGACCGTCAGGATTCAGGCTTTGGTCTCAAGCATGGCTTCAACCATTCCCAAACCTGGCCTGCGACTGCATCCCTGAAGTCACGTTCCGGGCCCAAGTTATCCTCTTCCCCTCCCTCCCTGGCCCTGCCCTTCTCATGGGGTTCCAAGTCCTTGGGTATCCTCGGGCATCTTGCAAAAAGACAGAGTATTAGACCTACACCGGCCATGATGCTGCCTGCCATCCAGAGCTTCTTGAGCGACGCCGCTACAGCCATGTTCATAACGGTGTGGTCAAAGCCACTCTCCATAGAGACTCTCATTAGCTGCATGGCATTGCTAACCGGTATATTGCCCAGACCCACGTTCTTCAGCTCCTTGGCGAGCTGAGTCGAGAAGATGGACATTCCAACGGCGATACCCAGACATTGACCCATGGTGCGTAGGGCAGTAATCATGCTGATGGCGTGACCCGCGTCTCCCTCGTCGCATGTAGCTTGTACACCAATGGTCATCACCGGGAAGACGAGGCCCATGGCGACACCCATGAACAGGGCAAGTACTAGAATGGTCGCAGTCTTGGAGTTTTCGTCCAGGATTGTCAAGACCCCGAATATGGTGACCAAAAGACTCCAGCCGCCAATCAAGAACCCTTGGTACTTTCCTGTCTGCTTCGTTACTAGCCCTACCAGTGCCGCCATGGGAGCAACAGAAATAGTTGCTGACAAGGCCCATACTCCTGTCATGAGCGGAGTCTGGGACTTGACACCCATGATGTAGACAGCCAGATAGTACAGCACCATCCACATGAGCAAACCGTGCAGCGCCGACATGACAAGATGGCAGATGGTCGACCGGTTCCGGAAAAGACCTCTTCGAAACATTGGCCTCTCGACCTTGTTCTCGTATATTCCCAGAGCAATAAATGCAAAAAAGGAGATAACAAAAGGGACGATGGTCGCTGGCGACTTCCAGGAGAAGCGAGAGCCACCCCAAGACAATGGGAGTACCAAGCAGACAGAGGATATGATGTAGAACAAGACACCAATCCAATCAATGTTCTTCATGTCACAAATGTTGCGCTGGTGTTTGTCGTATCCCATAAGAGCCCAAGCTCCAACGAAACTCAGCACCAGGAAAGGCAAGCTTGCCAGAAACAACCAACGCTATCGCCGCCAGTCAGTATATGCGTATCCAGATACAAGACAAGGGGTTACATACCCAAGCAGAGTCTTTGCCCTGGATGATAGCACCTCCGACAAGAGGACCGGCAACCGTGCCCACAGCCCAAGAAACCTGCTGGTACGCCATGGACCCAGAGCGCTTGCGAGCAGAGTACAAGTCCGCCATAACCAGACCCGACAACGCCTGCGGTCCCCCAGAACCGACGCCTTGGAGCGTGCGACCAACAAGAAGCGCCACGCTGCTCTTGGCAGTCCCAGAGACGATGGATCCAGTCATGAAGAAGACCAGAGAAGCGAGGTAGGCTGGTCTTCGACCAATGACATTGGCGAGTTCGGCAAAGATGGGCTGCGAAATCGCAGAGGCGAGCAAGACGGCCGAGCCCATACTCAGGCTTATCGAGAACGAGGCATTGAGTTGTCGGGCCATGGCCTGTACCATGTTAGCAATGGTTTAGAGATGTCGTAAAGGGAACTTACGGGGAGGATAACACAGATGGACGTTGCATCGAAAGCTGCAATCATCGTCACAGTGTTGAGGACGAGTAGGATTCCTATCCTTCTCCAACGACACATTTCTTGCAGCAACTCTGTCTCGACTTCTGCGATAGTAGTCGGGTCTGAGTCGGCGCCTTGGCCGAGCATGGGCATGTTCCCCTTCTCAGCGTCAGCCTCAGATTCTGCGCCTTCGTTTTGCAATATTCTGTCTGTCATCTTTCATTCAGTTAGAGTTGGTCTTTCTTGTAAAGACGATCTGGGGAGGGGAATAAAAGAGGAAAGGGAAGAAGGAAAAGGCTTTGGTCCTTTCAATAGCGCAGCCATACAACGGTCCAGCTTTCCAAGAAACCATATATTGACTTTTAATTCGAGGAGATTTAGCAGACTTTCTTGTGGGCTACGAATACATCACGTTTCCTGAGGTGATCTGAAGTTAAATTCGTGGCCACGTCGTCCGAGAAACAAAAGTATGTTGAGCTGGACCGAATATAAGTTATATTTATCCCCATTTTCCCAACTTTACTCCCACCTTCTCATCTCTGTCAAATACTTCCAAATGGAGTTTCCAAACTGCCCAATGCTTCTCGCCAGCTTTCTTATGTCCAGTGTGATATACTGGAACGCCTACTTTGTCGTTGGTTACCTTCTCAGGAAGCGTGTGCCAGATGTTTACCACCGCCTGGAAGAGGACGAGCTTCGCAAGCTTTGTCCCTTGATACTCCTCATTCTCCGGGTAATCTTTGGCCTTGCGTTTTCTCTACCATCATGTGCCCTAGCTGCTGCGACGACACAATGGGGTGTCAACCAACCCCTGAATTCCGCTGGTCAACTCTGCGTGGTATCGCAAGTTGCTGGATGGGCCAACGAACTCCCCCTGATACAGTTCTACTCTTTCGAACTCTTCATCCATCACCTACTTTGCCTCCTCGCGACATCGAACATTATCTTATCACCAGCGATACACCAGATTAAGCCTCTGTACATCTACTTCGCATCGCTGGTAGGAGATGTCGGGCCAGTATCTGTGAGCATCCTTCGATTACTCGGCTATCGTTTGGAAACATCCAAACCCATGTACTGGATCTGCTTTGCCTCAACAATGATCCTGATCTTTGGTCGCATCGGATGCGCTTTATACACTCTGACTCAGGTCTTGACAGACCCTTACAACCTAGCTGACTGGGTATGGGTACTGTCAGTCCTGCTGTTTGGTGCCTACTCGATCTACAATGCGATTCGCAACCTGAAACGACTTGGACTCATCAAGGTCGACCCCGATCGATACAAAGTCACGTACTTTGGCAGATTCCACGTCCCCACCGCAAACATGTATCTAGCACTCGCCTGTAGTGTCTGGTTACTGTCGACTTTGTTCTTATATGCAATCTACCTCGATCGGCCTTTACGAACGGGGGAAACACACATCATCTCCCTACACGGGCTTATTGCGGTGGCCATCGGGATGACCGGAGCTCTCTTCGTGAGAATGACAACTCCCGGCAACTCTTGCATCTCGAATCCATGGGGAAACCTGTACGTTCCATTTGGAGTGGTGATCGTTGGCCATTGGGCCAAGTTCATCACCCGAAACACTACCCTTGTCGACCGCAGTACACTCTTGGGATCTGCAGGTATCAGCGTCCCCCTCTTCTTTGCCTTCTCTAGAGTGGCTCAATACTACACGGCCAGGGATGCTGCGTTGACGTTCGATAAGGACCACCCTGTAGATGACAATTACATCAAATTGCATAAGGAGTCAGTTACCGAACACGCGGTGATATTCCTCATCTCACTAGGCTTACTAGGCCCTGGGGTTATGACTACATCGGAGACGGCACGATTAGCCATTTGCGCTTCTCTGATCGTCCAGTTTCTTTATCCACGGGATCCTGATCCTCCGGCTGCTGGAAATTTGCACGAGGCGAATGAGAGTACTTTGACCATTCTGTTCAACTTTCTCCAACCCGTTCTTAGCATAATCTCCATTGCATGGTACATTGGAACCAAAAGCACCTCTCTACATGCTGACATGGCTCGTGTGGTCCTTGGAGTAACTGTTCTAATGGCTGTCTGCATATCAAGAAAGCTGACCGTATCCGAGCCATGCGAGGGAATGTCCGCACCTCGCAAGTCCAGGAGATTCCACCCCATCAAACTTCTCTATGTTTTCTTCTGTACTTTGCAGGCTATGTTGGTTTGGAAGTATATTACCTTCGAAGCGGGCACTTCAGAGGTCAGTCTTGGATTCAAGAACTTCTGTTCTGTTCTATCAGATCCATTTACTTGGGTGGGTCTTTTACACATGACTTCACTGCCTATTGTTATTCTCAGGGGGGCCGAGTAGGAATGTGTTTTGGGCGGTTGGTGAGGAGCAGAGTTTATATCACGTTTGTTTTTAGATCATACCGTATTGATATTTCTTGATTCTTAAGCTTCATTCGATCCCCTTCTGGTTGATACAGTCCACTGCACCGCAGTGACAGAGGCATACCTCATACAAGAGCCATTGCCATTAACAAACAAATATGTTGGGTTGTAGATCCCTCTTAGATCAGAAATGATCTTCCATATTAGTATAGCATCCAGCTACATATGCTTCATCACATGTATTGCTGTGGAAAAGTGAAGACCGGCTGGCACTCAACCTGAAAATCCCGCTGGACTCCTTTCATCCACTTGCTCAGAACCGCCACATCCTCTTCAAGCTCCTCAACAATGGCTGTAGTATTGGCAGACTTTCCGTAGAGATCATTCGTCAGAGAGACCGAAAACTCTTTGTGCCTGTTGATCTTCTTCTCTTGCGCGCTGACCTTGCTCTTGTACTGGTAAAAAAAAAAGTAAGTGTTAGTTCCAGAGAGTATGTCATGTTTGAGCGCTGTCGGTCTTACGCTAGCAAGCTTATCCTCGAATCTTTCGTTGGAAGCAGTGACAGTACTCTTGAGAGATTCGTGATCATCCCGCAGGTCGTTGAGCCGGTTGAGCAGACGGTAGTTGAACTCCATCATTTTATCGACTTCATTTCGTCGCTCCTCCTTGAGAAGTTCGAGTTGTGCAGAGAGTTGCTGGTTTTGTTTCTCCGAAGCTTTGAGCTTTTCTTCGGTTTCCTTCAGGATCTCTGCCAGTGTATTCTCGGGCTCAGGGTAGTCTCGGCTCTGGCTGGGGCCCTCGAGGAGCAGTAACTTGGTGTCCCCCATGGTTCGCAAGCTTTGGCGAGTGCCGATAGTGATGTTTTGGGTAGAAGGAGAGTAAACAATAATGACGTTGGCAGGAGGAAGTTTGGTTGCTGTTTACAGGACCTCGAACTAGTATTTGAGCTGCTTGCTTGGAAGGTGGTTTGTAAATTATTGTTGCCAGCTGCCGGGCACTGGCAAACACCGACACGACCGTTCGCTCCTGCCAGTTTGCACACAAAAGATTCATTCTCTTTTTCTCCAGGCAACAACGAATTCATTCTTCCCATTCCACCTTCCTTTCTTCACCCTCATACCCGACATCTTGATAGTAATTTTTTTGTTGAAAAGTCGTACCCCACGATCTCACAGCAGGTTTTCAGAGGCAGTTATGTCGTCTGAACAGCCATCTGAGATAATCCCTTCTCAGCGAGAAAGAGAACTTTCCGCAAAACTCCAGGAAGCGGCCACTGAGAAATATGCTCTTCTCACACAACTCCTCGATGCCAAATCCGAACTCTTCGAGGCCTCACGGCAACGAGAGCGACATCTTTCCGACCAGCTAAAGGAAAAGACCACAGAGCTAGAAGAAGCCTATACACAAAAGGAGAACTTGACCACTCAGCTCGAGAAACATGCTGATGATTTGGCTGCTTTAAAGAAGCGCGTCGACGATCCTTACGCGGAGCTACTAGAGAAGGAGAATGCGCTCCAGACTTCTCGTCAACAGGAGCGCGAGTTGGCTTTGGAGCTCCAAACTATCAAAACCGACTTCACATCCTACAAGGACAGCCAGAAGGATCGGGAAGGTAAACTCGAGCAGGCTGAGAAAGACCTCAAGAACTGGAAAGACTACGCCAACATATTGACTGTTGAAGCCCAAGAAGCAAAGAAGGGAGTCGAAAATGCTAAGAAAAGGGCTCAAGACCTGAGCGAGCAACTACAGAGGGCAGAGGAGTCGACCAAGGTGTCTAAGAGCAAAAGCGAAGAGCTTGAGGAAGCACTACAGAAGGCCAAGGCCGACGTTGAAGCTGCCACTGGTCGTGAAAAAGACCTCAAAGACAAACTCACCAAGGCCGAGGAACTCCTGAAAACAAACAGTTTCACCTTTGGACGCCAAACACCACCTATTGTATTCGGTGCACCCAGTCCGATTCCGGGAACACGAACAGCAACAACTTTCAACCATCCTGTTCTTAAGAGTGAGCAGAGCGGATGGGTAAACTCTTCATTGTTGAAACAAAACACAATCGGGCAGCCTCAGCAGAAACCCTCCAATCTTGGCTTATCTTTTATTCCTACAACTCCGGTGCAAAGTCCCTGGGCACCACCCCCTTCAGTTGGCAACACGATGCCTCAGCAAGGACAACCATCCTTCAAGTTTGGTGGCTCTTAGAGAGATCATCCTCGACGGGCATCTACTGGCGTCTTTCCTATGTCTACTGCTTTTGCAGAGAAAAGACAGCAGCAAGAATCCCAACAAGGCCCCAGCCGCCAGAAGCGGCTTCGACGACATGCATTTTGAAACGACACTAGAGAATTACAATAGGCTTTCCTGACTCCCAGTGGTCTACTACAGCCTTGCTGAGAGACTTTTATGATGATGGATTTTTATGGATTACATCATGTGAAGACATAACGACTTGTATCGTACAGGTATGCCTTCACAATATCGAGTAATTGGGCCTATGATGCATGGACATGTCTAGGGCAATGGTGGATAATTAATCGGGACATGCGCAGGAGGAAGCGAGTCACTGTCAAATCGAGTAGATTGACTGTATAAAAGGGACTGGACCATGTCCGAAGCAGTGTTCAAGATAGTCAGCTATAGAGTCGTCAATTGCCGAGGTTATCAAGGACTCCTTTAGTGATGCTCTTTTGTAATTTAGAGCTGTGACTATGATATCAACTTCTTTGAAAGTATTCTATTGGCTCCATTCCCCCGGACCTGAAAACTATCGATCTCCATTCTCTTGGGCTCTCATGGCAACTCGACGGTTGTCGTGACGATCAAGATGTCATTCGACCTGCTAACTGTGTCAAGTCGTCGATCCTGCGAGGCAGAGTTGAGCTGTCAAATTTCGATTAATAGTTAAAGTAACTTGAGGGTCGTCTAAAAGGATATCACCAGGACCGAATTGACATCATTGTTGATGGGTCCGTCGTTGCGGATCCGGGCTGCCATGATGTAATGGACGCTTTTGGCGATCCAATCCAGCACAGAGTTTAGGAACAGAAAAGCCACATCAACTGGAATTGAACGCCAAGTTAGTTTATTGTCTCTGGTTCCTGGCTAATGGTGAATGCATCATCCGTCAACTGACCTTGGGTCAAAGGTCCATGTTGCTATGCACACGCCTAAAGCTGATCTCATGTGGCTATTCCATGGCACAACGCTCCCCAGGAAAGGGCTGTGGAGTGAACATATTAGACGGAAGTCCTTGAGAATTAGGCTGATTTCATCGCCGATCAAAGCCGTATAGTTTTAAGAGCCAAGTGATGCAAGTATTAGATATAATATAAAGTGTTTCTGTACGAGATTTAAATGTCGTCTGACACGACAGCTAATCCTGTGTCAACGTGATACATAAACGCCTACTCAATAAGAATATGTACAACTTTGTAATTGTAGGAACAGGCCAAGTCTGTAACGGTGAATGGGAATCTCTTCCATAATCAGCACCGTTAAATGACCATTCCTTGGCATAAATGCCTCGACTTACATACAAGTTGTAGTCATGTGAAGCTACATGGGGGTTATCGCGGGGGTCTTGCCTGTTTCACTCTCGATAAACCGTTGCACAGCTAGTTTCAGCTTAAACAATAAAATTGACTAAACCAATATTGAATACAGCATCTAATCATCTGTACGTGAGTGACAGCTGGGCCCTCTGACATCATTTAGAATCCTTCCCTGACCGAGGTTATCGAATTGAGGGTGCTCGAATGTCCATTTTCGGCATCACGTGGGTTGGGATATCTAGGCTGCCGCAATGCAAACAGAGATCCTCTCTCAACATCAGATCAGACTTCTTGGTGTAGGATCTGACATTATATCACATTCTATTGTGCCAGTGACTGCCAACGCATCGCACCGACTCGGCCCGTCTGCCACCCCATCCCCCATCCCATCTTGATGTCCTACGGGCCGTCGATCAACACCTTCATCTGGATGAATTGGAATAGACTACCCAGGCACAGCAACTCGAAAGGGTCTCATTCTAATATCCCAGCCCCGGGCCCGCGGATCTGACCCTCAATGCATCCGCATGAATGAGATGTCAAGCTTCTCCGCATCACCAGGTATCTCCTCCTCTCCCCATCCTGGCTCATGCATGGAGGGGGAACCAGAACTTCATCACATGTCGCCTGTCAACCCGAAAGAAGAAGTTGTCATCTTAAAGAAACGGCTCCTGAAGTCCAGACTGAGTAACTGAAGACGATACGGCCCTGAGATCCGACTCGGAGAGACCCCTCGTTTCACTCAACGGCACAGTTTCCCCGTCGGCTATCACCCGTTTGCTTCCCCGGACATGGGGGTTTATTTCTGCCAAATTTCCAGCTCTTTGGGAAGTTGGGGAAATCCGGACGAATTTGGGGGTTGTTGACCGTCTGCACTCTACAGTGAGAAGGAGGGGGTGGCAAGTCTACATGCAAGTTGACAGCGAAGCAGAGCAGCCCAGAGCATAGCAGCTATGGATGACATCCAGAAGCCAATGGCCCGGAGGCTCCCCGTAGCATGATACCGTGTCAGCTGGGCTCGGGACCCTGCAATATGATATGCCCGATAACCTGGGGTAAGATGGTAGGATGATTTGATACTCAACCTAATCCAATCTGCCAACGCATGCGCGACCTGCCTCTCCGAGCCGAGAGGCGCAGACTGATGCTCGACTGCTGATTAGCAGTTAAACAGCCATTAGCCAAAGGTGCCATAGAGAATCGCGCGCATCGTCTTGGAAGTCGAGCATCAGACGTAGTCGCGAGCATCAGAAGACACTCTCGGCTACACCACCATGTGAAGTCTACAGCACCTTATCAAGCACTATCGACAGTTTATAGCCGATGAGCATGCTTATTTTTCGATTGATAGGACAACCCAGACTGGTGGTAATTAATCCCTGAAGTTAATAAGCTAAGCTTTGGCGATAACCATGCCCAGCATTATCTCGATATCAAAGCTTAACTCGACTAACCTGACAGACAGGAAATTTGACAACTCGGTCGTCTAGAGAGGAATAGTTTAGCGAGTTCACAACACATGACTCTTCATTTAAAGTTGGCGATACCACGTCGTTCAGCTTGGATAGATGACGCCAAGGCATAATTAATATGTATCTTGCCATTGTTCAATAAACCCCCAACCATGGTTCAATTACCGGCCGCGGCACAGCAATGGCAATTTAGCAACATTAAACTCTCGGCAGCAGACAAAAGGGGCAATGGTTGAGTGCGGAGAACCTGTCTCTCACCACGTGGTACATACTGATGTCGACGTTGAAGATTTGTTAAAGGTACAGTTTCTCAAGTACCTCCCTCCGAAGTCGCCATCGCTCAGAAAACCGAAAATCCCATCCATCCCCAAAGATCAACATCAGTGCTAGAGCGTGCGTTAGACTGACCAACTCGCTGACAAGTCGTTAACCTTAAGGTGGTGGTGGTGGTGTTCTCAAACGGACATCTTCTCTTGGCTACCAACCAATCCGATGCTTCTTGGATGTTATCTAGAACGCTGCTGAACAACCCTTTCTCAATCCTCAAGTCTCACTTGAATCATTATCATCAGTGTCCTGCCTGCGTCTCCCCATGAGTGACACTACAGACTATCTGTGCAGTACAGTAGCTCAGATCCCCCTCTTCGGCAACTCCGTTGAATCCATAATAAACCCGCATCTGCCCACATGGCGGTTATCAATAAAATCTCATGGCAGAGGCGGGTGGGGGAGGCATTTGGTCGACTTCGCCTCCTCGTGGCTAGGTACATGACACAGCACAGCCACGAGAATTTCACGTGTCAAGATTGTCTAGATGTCACTATAAGGAGTCTAGTCGAAACAAAGGTATCCATAATCGGTTCAGAACAACACCAATAACAGAGCCATGATTGTTATGTTACTGCCGGACCGACACAAGGCGGTCAGTTATTATTGAACGTCAGTGGTCATCAAACTGCAAGAAAAAGGGCCGTGTAATGCACGAGGCAAAACGGCGATGAGGGTCCAAAGCACAGCAATGGCTTTATTGAGGGGCCGAGGATCGCCGTAGAGTCGCCGGAAACCCGTTGGTTCTTATCAGTGGAGTTGAAGAAAAAAAAGAAAAAAAGAGTAAAAAAGGAAAAATGTGGATTTAACGTGAATTGAAGGACTTGTTCCGTTTTCTGGATCCATTCGGTATTTGAAAAGTGTATGTATCCTAACCTTCTGTTTGGCTCCCTCTAGGGCCGGCGGAGAAGAAATGATGCAACAGCGAAGGAGGAGTTTTTGCTGCCCAACCCAACTCGACCGTTTTGCATTAGAGTTTACAAGGCTGATGACAGGGAGATCAGAAGCAGTTTGAGCTCAGTTTGAGATGCATTTCTCCACTAAATCTGACGGAGATTGGACTAATGTACTGGACTGAACTGAATTGAACTGAAAAGAAATGAACCTGTCGAGAGGGTGGAGATTGGTGTGTAATTAATGGAGCAGGAAAAAAGGGAAAAAAGGAATTATTAACTGCTCGATTTTTCTGATTCATCCATTCTCTTTGCCAAGGAAGATCATTATCCAGTTGTACCTGTTAACGTTGCATTCTCAACGGTAACCTGGAGGAGATGCTGCGTCATTTCTTGGTTTGCTCTTGTTGCGCTCTAACATTGTCAACAGTTGCCTTTTTCAAGCCTCTAAAAGTTTTCAATTAGTTACTGTACCGCGTGATTCAACAAAATTGACTGACTGATGGATGCATTGATGGATGCATTGATGGATGCATTGATGGATGGATGGATGCCAAAAGATGGTGTGAACCAGAGAAAGAGACAAAGGGAGAATCTCCTTCTCCACGTGCGGGAGAAGACTTCTAGAAGGTCTCGGTTTGGGTGATGAGTGATTGGTCGGGGCACTTCGGATCTGAACAAAGACACACACCACCAGCTAAGATAGTAGTGGAGGCCAGAAGATCACCAAACCACTTTTGGTGGTGAGGTCTAAAGGCCTGAGGTGTCGATGTATTTATTCGCGCGCTTGTGTCACTGTAACTGGCACTAAGGGCAAATTCCGACCACGGCCAACCTTGGACGGGCGCGGCTAGACAGATAGAGATACGTATTCATTACGTCCATCCATGGTTGGTTCAGTACCTGAGTAAAGTCGGCCTAATATCCGGGCAGATTTTATAGTACTGTGTTTTTTTACCTCCCGAAATACCTGCCGAACGGAACAGAGTTGATGAACCAAGTATAGTACGGTACAGTACAGAACATGGAAGCAGCTGTTGGTTTAGACTAGACAATGTCTCAGGTTCCGATACATTATTCCGTCATAGCCAAAATGACCTCTATTACGACATTGATACCCGTTTGCAACACGGTCGATGGTCGACGCCGAACAACGTATCGACATCGACATCAATAACAAAGCAAAACAAATTTACCCGCGTGATGCTCAACGCTTCAGATTAAAAAGAAAGCAAGATCTGACTTTAAGCCATACGATTGGACGAACAGAAAGAAAGAAAAAAAGAGGCTCTAAAACCTGACTCCAAATCTAAATCTAAATCTGGGGTGTCGCGAGACGAACCATTACACCCCAGAGTATGATGTAGTCCGGGGCAGGAAGATCTCGATTGGGGGTGAGGTGAGGGGAAGCCAGCAGATCTGGGAGAATCTATTAGAGTAATTGTCGATATCAACTTGAGTTTTCGATGTTGACCATCTCTTGCACCAGCCTTGCATATCCCATTTACCCTTGCTGCGACTGACGTTGATTGATCACCAGCCTTGACCTCTGGACCTTGAAAAGTGGTTGCAACCAATGCAATGCAGTGCAACCTCCCATTTGCCCTGTTGAAGCACAATTGTATCTCTTCTCATCGCGATATGGTAACATGTGTCTGATTTTCTTTTTATTCACACACACCACTATCTTTTTATTAAATCTATTAAAATTTAATTAATTATTTAATCATAAAGACCAAAAAGAACAAGTGCACATCGACGATCTTTATGCAACTTGAACTTGGCGTTTAGAGTTTACGTCAAGATCCGCCGTTTTGTACGGTAGACCACCGTCCCAACTGTTTACTTGTCATCAGTTCCGTATTCATGATGGTAAAGCCAAGAGCTACCTCTTACAAACCCCGGCTTTCACATTCTGGTTCCGGTCAGTTATTTTGGTGCCTACGCGTGTACTTCTTTAATAAGTAAGTGTTAAGTAAGCGTTTCCGACTCTTCTTCGTGAGTGCGACCTGGTTTCCCCGTGATTTCTCGTGTCAGTGGATTGAGGTTCCACTAAACCCCAGTGAACCTTTTTTTCTGGGGAAATGCTATGCTCCATGTCAACGTCAGCAACAATCTACTTGGCTCGGCCAATATCCATTAAATTGCAATTTGTTCTAATTATTTTACTCTTGATACATTGACTACATGACCTAAAATCTAAAATCTCTCCTGAAACGGAATGCATCCTCCACCCATTGGAGCCCGGGGCTTGATCAATCTTGAGCCTAGTCGACCCTAC
>JABFFG010000398.1:0-57329 GCA_013623685.1 Fusarium transvaalense
AAAAAAAAAAAAAAAAAAGTCCATGACGATGAGGAATATAAAAGACCAAAGAAGAAATTCTCTCGTGTTTACTCAAATGCAATTATTTTGACGCAGTCTAAAAGGGAGAAAACCTGTCTGACGCGTCGAATGACTGATCTCACGTACATACATACATCAACTTGCCCAGTTCAGTTCAGTTCAGCTGAGCTCAGATTTATTAAACTCAACAATAATAACAATAACAATGAAAAAAGGGTTTCACTGCATCCAGCCCATCGGTGAGGGACACGACACACGTACAAGTTCGGTCCCAGCCGGGCTGAGTCTTACCCGTATCGTACTCTGACCTTGCCTTACCTTGCCTTATACACCCCCTGCTTCTCTGTCTCCCTTCTCGACAATCGTGATAAACAGTTGAGCTTAGGCCCTCTCTTCAAGGGTCTTCCCAGGTTCGGTTGATGCACATGACATCAGTCAAGCCAAGACTTTTTGATCCACGCGACGTAGCGGGGAGGGGAACCACTCGGGTTGACAACCGCCGTTCAACACTAGGGCACTCCCTTTAAGAAAAGACTCAAAGACAGGACAAGACAAGACAGGATAGGCTTACAGGGTCCTATGCTGTTCTGTCCTGACTAGACTGGTTGGTAGAGTATGATTGTCACATCAGTGGCTTCTTCACCGCTGGAGAAATGGAATGCTAAAGGAGGTGGTCTGAGTCTTCTGATCAGGTTCTGGAACAACATTTGTGTGCCATTGTGTTACCATTGTGTGTGTGCATGTATGTATGTATGTACATGGGTCAAGCCTCTACGGATACTGTAGGTAGGTACCCGAGAAGAGAAGTATTCAATGATGATGAATCTTGTTTTGGTATCCGTACAGACACAAGGTACTGACTGATATGTACTGTACTGTATACTACAGTACCCAGCACAACAACAAGGGATCATGTTCTTTCTTGGCTTCCGTATGTTCTGTGGATATTAATTACCCAACTATGACTGACTACGTTTTAGTCTTTCGCTACCAAAAAAGTTGAAAAAAAGTTGCTGCAAACTTGCATTACATTGCATTGCAGCAGGTCATGATCCCTGTCCATTCTGTCCTATCCCCAACCCTTTTTTATTCCCTCTCCCTCTCTTCCTCTCCCTCTTTACTATGTACAGTAGCTGGAACCACTTCTCTCTCCCCTCCCCTCGGTCTCCCCCCGCCTTGAATGACCCATGACGTGGGTATTTTTGCTCTCTATCTCTCCCTCGTGGTCTCTTGATTGGGGCCTTGTAATCTAACCTGCAGGTCTGAAGCCACTTGGGGCCAGGGAAGCAAGCGGTAAGACTTTTGGAAGGAGTGGTTCAACCTTTTTTTTTCTTTTGGTCCTCGGCTCTACTTTAGTCTAATACTACTTTACTGTACGTACCTAATCATTGCGAGTAGGTTACTTGGATCTGGTTTCTTGGGTCTGCTGCACATTTGCTTTTTTCCCTTTCTCTTTCTGTTCTTATTACTCTCTCTCTGTCCTCGTCTCCAAATTCAAGATTTAGTTTCCCCATGGCTGCTGCTATATCCGTAAATATATTCAACCAACGTGACCATCAACTACTACTACACACCGCTATCCAAGGCTCTTCTTTGCTCTATTACAATCCGCGCTTACCCTTATTATTATCAACACACAATTTGAATCGACATTTATTATTAATGTCAAATTGCCCGTCATCATGGAAAACTCTCTCGCAAGAAGTTACAGTCTAAAGCCTCCGAGGCGTAAACTTCAGAAGCCCGATCCAAAGCTCAAAAGTCTAAACAAAGCCAAACGAGGCTCTACCGATTCTCACTCATCATCAACCATGGCTAGTCTAAGCCCGCAGAGCACTACAGCCATGTCTTCACCATCGCAGCGTCAAATGTCAAACGGTGCACCTGATTTGAGCGACTCTAAATGGGATCATTATCTTCGACCTAAAACTGTTTTTGTTCCTTCTTTCTCAGAGTCTGAGGAATATTCTGAACCAAAGATGAATGAATATCATCAGCATCAACCAGTGCAACATCCCGAGCCTGAACCAAGGGCCTTCTTTAGTCCCCCACCACAAAGACAAATCCCCGAATTTCACCACCTAACTCTACCTGAACGCAAGGCTCGGCCATCGCTAGACAGCTCATCTCTCCCTTCTACAGCATCGACCACATCAACTTCATCAGTTATGCGACGTCAGGCCAAAACCCCCGTCTTCCGAATCGGTCAACTAGAGCAACACGCACTTGCGCGCAAAGCAAAAGATACACAAGAAAAGACTTCAAGTGTCGAGTTGATCGCTGATCAATACCACGCCCTTCTTGAATCAAGAGATGGTCCCCCAGCTCTGGAGTCGCAATTACCCTCACGCGCATCGCAATACTCATTCGACGACACTCCTCTTCAGATCCCTCCGTATGCGGCTAAACGATCTCAAAGTATGCGAACAGCAAATACTTCCTCATCAATGACGGCTATACCTCGCCAACTAAGACCCAGACTCAGATCGGCTCCTACTCACGATACAAACGTGGCAGCCGTCGAAGGCGACACTATCTACTTCAAGCCCTACTCTTTCTCTCCACCACCTTCTCCCGAATACCCTGGAACGCCGCGACACTCCTGGACAGACGAATTCAGGCCACCATCATCATCAGGGCATTCATTCCAGGACAACATCAGTCTTCAAATAGCGCTCGATCTACTCACGAGCGAATTATCCTCCGTCGTGGCAGGCCGACCACAGCGCAACGGACAGGACACGGCAGCTTTACAGATATGGGTCATGATCGAAGCCTACGAGAGACTCCGCGATCAATTAACCAAGCAACAATCGTCCAACGCAGAAGCACAAAAGGTTGCGACCATGTTCGATTGCTGGTTGGCATCCCTTTACACGATTCATTCCTCTCTGACAGAGAGCACACTACCTAGCCCAACGGAATATGAAGGATTGGAAGAAGAATTGGACTAGTTAAATCACGACACTGTTTTTATTTTTTGTTCACGAGGTTTTCCAGTGGACATGATAACGAATATTATGGAATTGGCGTTATGGGCGCGGCCAGAGGACTAACTGGCATGGCACGGCATGGATAACAAAAAGCAGCTGGATGGGATATAGCTGCTGGATGGTAGATACCTGGAAGAATTTGTTTTTAGTCTACTTGATGCATTTGAATTCATGTTGATCAACAAACTTTGTCTTACGTGTATATGTCGCTATTATTGCCTGTGATATGAATATGAGGTCAATTGAAAAAGATCAGCATAGCACTGCCACGTCTTGAAGATCACCAACAGGCTTTCAGGAGATATAAATAAATGTCATGATGATCTTGATGAACTGGCAGCACTGGGTCGCATTAGAAGCTCATGGTGGCGAACTGATTGACGTCCAGCTGGGATAATAGTATCGTAACCATTTGAAGAAGCAAACGGTACTCGACCTAAACCGCTGGAGTAAACAAGTACATGTATCTTATGAGAATAGTGAATATTATGTTGACAGCCAGAAAAGAGTCACTAATAATATAGTTTTGCCCAGGTTTCTGATATTAAACTCTATTCACTGGATAATCGTTTACTAGACATGAATAGTTCTCGCTTACTAGATCCATGATAATGACGTCGTTGTTCATTGCAAGTCCATACATACAGACAATATGCGTATCAAAGCTAACCAGACTTTTGGAGAAGAGAAAAGTGAATGAATTTAATAAATAATCTTCAAGGGTTAGACAGAATAGAGCTGTAATCATTCATATATAGACAAACTCACCTAAATTATAGATATTCGTCGCTATAAGAGAACGACCCACTCTAGCTCGAACCTCAACTCAATGCGTCGCGTGAATCTCCCATCATCATTCAACCCTCCCAACACAAAACGAATAATCGCCAAAACAATTAATCACTCCCACATAATATCGCATATAATAAAAACAATATGGACGACGAATACGGAGCCGACGACGACCTTTTGGCCGCCATGGCCGCTGCTGATCCAGCACCAGTCGCACGACCAACACCAGCAAAGATCCAACAACCTACGCCTCAACGACTCGACAAAGCGCCCCCTTCTGCTTCAAGCGCAGGTAAAGTCGTGCAGCCAACTCCTCAGGCTCTTCCTCAGAAACAATCTGGTTCAACTATCTTGGTGTCACCTCGTCAGCGGGGAAATCCTGTCCTTACTAGCATTCGATCTATGCCGTGGGAGTACAGTGATATTCCGGCAGACTATGTTTTGGGGTTGGGTACATGCGCTCTGTTTTTGAGGTATGCTCGTTTTTATACGAAAATTTTAGACAAAAATTCATGCTGATATCTCATAGTCTCAAATATCATCGTCTTCATCCAGAGTACATCTACACACGAATCCGCAATCTCCAAGGCAAATACAACCTTCGCATCCTTCTCACCATGGTCGACATCCCCAATCACGAAGCATCCCTCAAAGAACTCTCCAAAACATCCCTAGTCAACAACGTCACCCTCATCCTCTGCTGGTCCGCCGCCGAAGCCGCGCGCTACATCGAGCTATACAAAAGCTATGAGAATGCCACCTTTGGCGCCATCCGCGGCCAGCAACCCTCGAGCTACGGCGAGAAGCTAGTAGAGTTTGTGACGGTGCCCAGAAGTTTGAACAAATCGGATGCTGTTGCCGTGGTGAGCAACTTTGGTAGCTTGAGGAATGCCATCAACGCAGATGCAGAGCAGCTCGGTATGCTCAACGGCTGGGGCGGTGTCAAAGTAAAACGGTGGGTTTCCGCGGTTGAGGAGCCGTTCCGAGTAAAGAAAGCTGCAAAGAGAGGTGCAAAAGCTTCCGAACGAACAGCGAGACTTGATCAGGCTCTGCCCCTTTCTCGTGTACCTCTACGAGACATGCCGGCTGCTGTTGCGTCATCGTCACGACAAACACCTACTGAAGAAGCGCCTTCTTCTGAAAAGCCACAGGGCCAGGCATCAAAGCAGTTCCAGTTTATGGATAATACTGATGATGAGGATGATGAAGAAGCCATGCTCGCCGCTGCTATTGAGGCGTCGAAGAAGACTGCCCAGACGGAAGAGGCTAGTCGTACGAGTCAGGCAGATAAAGATGAACAGCTTAGTGGAGGTATTGCAGCTGCACTGGCAAGATTGAGAGAGAAGGATTAAATCACAAGATTTAATCAGATCCTTCCATCGCCGAGCATCTACAGAATTGCTCGATTGGGACCCAAGCTTGGACTCCAAGGCTATTTGGGGACAAGTGTGTGGGGCTCTACATCTGCTACTATCCATGGAGAGGACAGGCGCAGGTTCAGAGATAATCTGGAGATGTTGTGACAACCTCAATCGACTGTGCAAGTCGATTCCAGAGCCTGTGATACCCAATGTTCCCCCAGAACTGATATATCCAACATCCGCAAAATCCGGATGGACCAAGACCTAGGTCAGATATTGCGACACGAAGGCAGATTCAAAAGCAACCAGAGCCAGCGTATACAGGATGGGACGTTGACCTCTGCTATCGTTTCCAGTCACATCGGTTCTGGTTAGAAAGAAGCCATGAGTTATGAACATGGGGTTTCCCGGACTATAAGGCTTGATAACTGGGTTTGTATCTTGTTCAATTCAAAGAATTGATATGAAACCATAGATTCATGAGAGATCTACAGGGCATACAAAGTGTGCAAGTCGAGAATAGCTGAGCACACACTTTAGTATATTGTATATAGAACCAGGACAAAAGATAATACTAGTCACTCCTCAACAAACCTCCCTTTGCATCACTGTCCATCTATTCATATCTAGAGGGCTTTCACCCTTGGCATTCTGTAAAGATGTGTTTCATTATAGGCATATTCATTCAGAATTATACTCATTTTCGGTTTATTCCATCTAGAGTTGAGAATATCCCTTCAAGGTCATAACTTATAGTCTTCCCATACAACCCCATAACCTCAAATTCAACCACGAGTCCGCTTTTCCGTCTGGCTCCTTGACCAGCCTGCCATTCATGTTGCCCACACACCTCTAAGAGCCTCCATCTCGCTTAGCATATTCCTCCTCCATGGCCTCCTCGTAAAGGCGATCAGCCTCCAACTCTGCTTCCGTCTTGGGTCTCGTCACTCCAGCGCCAGTGTTTGCGCCAGCGCCTGTAGCAACGCCCGTGCTGTTGTTCTGCTCTTGCGGGGTTTGAGTAGATGAAGTTGTTGTTGTGGTGGTGGTTGACTCTGAGAAAGTAGGGAGACCCATTGTGTTGGTTTGTAAAGATTAAAGAGTAGTGATTTGTTCAAGTAGTTGGTTTAAAGGTACAGAAAAGGTAATCAAAAGTGTCGTTGTGAATTGTGCTGAAGCTGATGAGTTTGTTACAATGACTGACTTGACATGGAACCTCTTATACATTTACTGTGGCAAAGCTGTGGCGAGTGGGTACGTCACCTGTGGCTGAAGCTGTCGTGGGAACAACAAGAGGAAAACAGCCAGTCATGTATGAAAGATGAAGAATCTAGACTCTAAAGCTCCGTTTTTGACCCATTGAAACAAGACAGGATGAGTCTTTGTTTTATTGATTGATAATGGATGTCATTGCCAAGTTCTAGCCCTGATTGGGCAGAATCTTAATGGGCTGCTGATCTAGGGTCCTGCTTGTGACATCATGCTATGAATCCAAGCTTTCTCATCGTGCTTACAGTCTCGTATAGGGCTGGACTTGTAAAAGAAATTTATATACTTCTATCAATCTCTGTAACTGGACCGAAAGATAATAATGTACAGCAACCGTGGTGCGCGCGCTCTAACCAATAACCAAAAAGCAGATCATCATGTCCAACTCAAACTGAAATGATAACTAGGGGTATTTGTATCCGCCTTAAACATGTCGCTTTTATAAATCGTGGGCGTCCTTCTTAGGTTCAGTTCAGCTAAACTCTCTAGCCTCACCAATATCGCACACGTCAAACACTCCGATTTCAGGAATGCCTCTCTTGCGTAAAGCCTCTTTCAGCACCTTGGGTGGATCTAACACCTCCTCCATTGTGAGCGCCCAAGTGCCCCAATGTATACCCATCGCCCGTTGGCATTTCGTGTCGCGAAAGATTTCAACAGCATCATTCGGATCGGCATGAACGGGCGAAAAGGCTGCTCGAGGATAGTACGCGCCGATCGGTATCAACCCCAAGTCGAAAGGCCCACGGAATTCGCCAATTTGCTTGAACTGAGGACACCTTGGAAGGTGGTCGTATTCAGCGCTGTAATCATCAGTTCCGGGTGGGAGACTTGGGACAGATCGGTAGCCCGTGTCACCACCAAACCAAACCGACTTTCCGCCAGACTTGACACCCCAGGAACACCAGAGGGTTGTGTCACGGTCGAATAAACCTCGAGCAGAGCTGTGCTGCGCTGGCAAGGCTGAGATGCGAGCGCTGATGTCGCGTGTGTTATCACCGTCCTTGACTGTGACAGTGAGGTCGGCATCCTCCCACCAATCGAGCTCAGTAACATGGTTGATGCCTGACTTGCGGAACCACGTCTCTAGACCTAATCCGACAAAGAATTGGGCGTCGGGGTGGTATTTTTGAACCTCAAGGATAGAGGAATGTGAAAGATGATCATAGTGGGAGTGACTGATAACGACAGCATCGACAATGGGAATATCCTTGATGTCGCATGGCTTTTGGGTATATCGCTTGGGACCCATAAAGCTGAACGGAGAGCATCGATCTTCAAATACAGGGTCGAAAAGGACCCGCAGGCCAGAAGGGTATTCGACATAGTAGCAGGCATGACCTAGCCATGTCGCACGGATCTTATCGGTAGTCTCACGCTCGGTGTTCCATTGAGGCTTGACAACTGGTACATTAGGAGGAGCCAAGTTGGGCTTTTTGAGATCGCCAGTGAAAGAGGGCCTAAACTGATCAGTTTCTGACACGGACGAAGCTTGTCGCATGATGAAGCTGAAGCTGTCACATACCACCAAATTTTCCGGACCATGGTACCAAAACTGGGATTGCTTGCGCATGAAGGATAAGGGTTCTTGAAGCCCACGACAGACCCACGCTTGAGAAGGTGGTGAGGGTTAGAGACAGCTTCATCTGGAAGAGCTGATCGGCCTGGAATTTTTGAGACAGCGGTAGTGGCAGCCATTGAGCCACGAGGCGTGTTCTGGGGAGCCAATTCGGTGGGCTTCAGGTGTGAGGAAGCAGCGCCTGCTGTGGTAGCCATGATGGAAGAAGATGGCGAGTATGATGAGGTCGAGTATGAGTATGCGAGTGCAGCGACAGGTCTAATATTCGACGCTGATCCAAAATGATGACTGAGTCGACGGATCGTCGGATAAGTACGCGGCATGTGGGAATGTTATATCCCAGACCGGAGACTTCGGGGTCTTGCAGAGTTGCACCAAGGTAGGGGTTATGCAGATTAAGGCGAACAGGGAAGAGAAGATTAAAGGTGATTGACCATCTCTTTGGAAGTGACACAGACACAGACACGCACACACGCTTTGACGAGAGAGACAAAGAAAGAAAAAAAAAAAGAGGACGAGTCGAGTCGAGAGAGGTGGAGGAGGTTAGTGAGTCTAGAGTCTACCTAGACAGAAAAGTAAAATGGAGAGGAGGTCAGTGAGTTGGACGATTTACCTGCAGGTGCGGACCTATTGTGGTGAGGCTATGACAATTACAGTATAGGTAGGCTGCATTCCTCAGGATCAACAACAACAACGGATAGAAGGATCATGGAAGCCGCAAAAGAACCAATTATACCGAGATTAGCACCCAAGGGGCGGGGGGTAGGGCCTGGAAAGGTTTAATCTTGCCCGGTTTTACGGAGTTTTTTTTATACTATGTATATGAATAGTTATGTATGTATATGTATGTATATGTATGTATGTAATAGATATTGCACAAGGGAATACGAAATGTATGGAGATGAAAAAATCCATGACATCGACACATTCATTACCGGGCTACAACATCCGTACCTACACAAATTACTAATGTAGTAGCACATCACACCTAGGTAGGTAGTCTAGGTAGTAGGTATCTAGTGCTGGAACTAACGTAGCATACAACGCACGATACACTCGGGTAACTAAATGTTCTTCTACCGCTACTAAAGACCATTAGTCTAGTGTAGTTTAGGTAGTTTAGTTTAGATAGTCTACTTCACCTAACTTAGTGCAATTGGGGGTTTCGGTAGCTGTAGATAGGCACAGTAGTCTCTCGGTTACAAGCACAACACATCACTATCACATGGGCTCAGACAGAAGGGTGCACTGAACGAATGTCTTTTCATAACTCAATTGGCTTTCCTTTTTACAATTCAAGAAAGACCCTTGCCGAGTTAACCAATCTTTTCCCCTGACGCAAATTACAATCTTCCCTCCCGACCCGCCGACACGACAAGACACGGGTTTTTTCTCAAGAGGCAGAAGAGGATGATCATCCGGGGAACAAGCAATTCCGAAATGTAACAGAACACGTGGTATCCTTGTCGATTCTGGAATACTATCCACGTTTTCTTCATAGAATTAATTAGCTACTAATTTGCCGAAATCACCGGCCATAGCTTCCGTCAGCCTAGTCCCAAGTCTTGGGTTTTGTCATGTCAATTTATTAGATGAGCCGCAGCGCTTACAGTAAGATAGGATGATCAAACCACAGACAAGCAGCCTTACCATTAGGTAGCCCAGTAAGCACCACCCCCCTGACAAGGTGCTTACCACCCCTGCCATAGCCATGTGGTGCCCTTGCACAGTCAGTCGCCTCTTGTCAGTCAGTCAGTCAGCTTACAACATTGCCAAGTCAGGAATCCAGTCAGCCAGTAACAATATCTTTTCCATGCTCTTTATAAACTATAACTTGTTCATCAAGACCAGCTCTCAAGTACGCTCGTGGTATCCTTTATCGAAAAACACCAAAAACAACCAGGTATCAACCAATTACCAACATGTATGCCCATCCATGCTCAACTCTCAAACCTCGCTCTCGTCAAAGGCACACCTCCTGTAATTATCCACAGCAAGAAAAGAAGCGTAATATAGACACGGACCAGCCAGACGCAACTGTTTCCAACCAATCATCCATCATCTCTGCCAAACGCCAGAAAACAAACAAGGCCGCCCGGAACATTAATCGTCATCATAAGCGTCTTGAAAGATTGCTTCGCTTCATACGTAGCCATCCATCATCACATATCCATTTGCCGAGTGTCTTCTTGCATCTCGTCGCTGCCGAGTTCCTTCTCGAGCTCGTCCGTCACAAAGCCTTCATAATCGTCAAGGCTCTTTTGGACGTGGATCTTGAACTTGATGACATCGTTGAGCATTCGGTCAATCTCTGTGTGAAGCTCTTCTCGAAGAGCGTTGGCTTGAAGCACAAGCTGTTCATACCTGGTTGTTGGGTTAGTAAATGTAATTCATCTCCAGGATATTGTTTCACTTACTCGATTGTCGTGTTGATCTCGCGCTGTTCCAGAATCTGAACGTTTTCGGACAAGCCGGCTCGCATGCGGGACAGTTCCTTCTCCATCTTCTCAATGTGGGCATCAGAGGCCAACTTCTGTGCTGTTGTCACCTCCTTTGTCTTTTCGTATTCTTCTTCAGCTGCGCGAACACGATGATTCAAAGCCTCCACCTCGCTTCGCCTGTCTTCAATGGCTTCCTTGATTCCATCTAGTAGATCATGGTCCTTCATCATCTGATCCATTGCCGTAGCTCGTCGATCCGAAATCTCCTTACGAAGCGAAATGAAGCTGTTACGGATTTTGCCTCGAAGGTCCAGATTGAGAATGTGACCTGCCTGATATCCAGTGGTGGGATCAACTAGGAGACGATCCTCTGACGACGGCCCTGATGATCCTTTCATGATGGAAGAAGTAAAGTCGGAGTTGTCTGCTACCATGACTTGGAGTTCAAACTCCCTGCCCTTGGCATTGGCTGCTGTCGAGGGAATCAATGCGATCTGATATGCCATTGTGTTGTATCGATCAACCATCTGTTCCAACTCATCCAGTTTTCGACTCGCTTCTGTTTCTCGTTCTGATACCTTCTTCTTTACTTCTTCTAGTCGCTGGCCGGCAGATTCAATGCCCCTTTGTAATCGCTCCCGCTCAGCAGTCATGCGGTCAATATCCTGCATGCTGATCCCCTGAGCATCGACCGCCTTTTGCAAGCTACGTCGCTCCTCATCAGCTTCTTGGAGTTCTTCCAAAAGCTTATCGAGTTCTTCTTGTAGCACCTGAGACCGGCTTTCGTACTTTTCGGATCGTTGCATTGCCAGCGCATTGTACTCCTCGAACTTGACCTTGTCCTCTTCCATAATCTTGAAGTGGTGATCAAGAACTGCGGGGTCTGGCGTTGACTTTTCCAAATCTTCTATTTCTTTGAGGAGTCGGGCGTTTTCGGCCTCAAGCATGTCGAGTTCGGATGTGTACTTTGAGTTTGATCGCTCGAAAGCAGCTGCCATGGATTGAACATGGGGTGCCAAAACACGTTCAGCTTCCTCATCGCCCAGGTCTTCGTCCATAGCTAGCCAATCCCGATAACCATTACTGAGAAAATCAAAGATAATGCGGTCGCCGCTAACGTCAATGCCGGCCTCCATACAAGCTTCGTCATACTGGCAGTTCACGTAACCATCAAGCATCTGAGCAAGTTGCATCATCCAGTGAAGCAGGCCAAGGAATGTGCTCCAATTCTGTCCTCCCACAGCGGCAATCTGACTCTTTGTGATACTCCTCTCGAATGGGTAACGCATCTGCTTTAATAGAGGAGGGACCTCCTGGTCGATGTTCTTTTGAAACTTGTGGCTGGGATCTATGCGATGATAAAGCCACTGAAACATATAGTTAAAGTCCTTTTGCGTCGGCGATTTCAGGACATTTTGTGAGAGAACATGCTTCATTTCCATCTCAAAATTGTGTTGGACCATGTATTCCAAGATCTCCTGTCCAATTCGGGCTTGAAAAGATCGATCTTTTAGAGGTCGAGGATCGCGGGGAACACCAGCAGGCGCGGGGGTAGTCTGGAAGAAACTCTGGTGATGGCTCGCCACAGGAGCAGTGGATTGACGGGGTCGGTACACGCTGCTTCGTCGGTCGCCATCGGTAGACACTCGCTTCGTAGCAGTTCCGGGAGTGAATGTTGATTTCGGCGCGAACGAGGAGCGCTTCACAGAAGAAAGACCAAGGTCTACAAGGTTTGTTCCGGACGATGATCGTTGAAACATGGGCTGACTAGGGCGCGGCATGGCAAGGGAATGCCTAGATCCCGACATGGAGCGCACATGGCTGCCCGGATAATTGCCGCCAATATTCGAGCTGGATCGCTTCATAGTCGAACCGGGCTGGGGAATGGCGCTGTTTGCACTGATACCTCCGAGGGTCTATGTCGAGAGTTAGATTATTGGGCAAATTGAAAGTGTAAGCAATGTTCTGCCAGCGGCGCATAAGTTGGTAGAAATTGTCAGGGCGTCGCACCTCTCTAGGTCTTCGGACGCTCCAAAGGCCCGTATCTTGGGACATGTTCTGGTGAAAAGAACACTATGCGACTGCAATGGTATGCATGCGCAGTATAGTCGAGTGTCGTGAGTTGTGATATGCGCGGGGGGATTTGTCGTCGTAATAGTGGTGATGCAAGGTGGGATGTGAAAATGCGTAAGGCGTCTAACGAAGTACTTACTATGTACGGGAGATTGGGCGTCACAAAACTGTTGCTCGGGAGGAAAGTAAACAAAACATGGAGTTAATTTGATTGGCTAGAAGGTCTCTAACGTGGTTGCAGGTGGAGTCTTGTTGAGTTGGCAAAGCGGGACATGAATTGATCTTGCACGTGATCGCGACTTGGAGTTTCATGCGACTAACAGAAAGAGAAAGGCGGGATTGGACCTGAGCTGAGCCGTTAGGTTAGGAAGGTACTGTACAGTACAGAATACGGTCGGCAGGTCAGGTACGTATTTCGGCAGCTCCAACTGCAAGCCTCGGTCCAGATCGGTCACGCTCCCGACCTGACTCCACGCCTCCACGTTCTTGAACTCCACGGTCCGGCCTCCGCAGAGAAGCACATGCATATAACATTTCCATCATCATCATCATCAGTCAAGTCTGTTTACGGGTTCCTTCTTCCAATTTTATCCATTGCGACTCTTTAGATGAGGTTAGAGCCGTCTGACGGCTGAATATTATCAATCATGTCTATCCGCGAGGATCTAGTCACCTCTGCAGTAAGCATCCCTTCTTCCCAGCCACTGAAGCAATTCATCTGGAAACTGTAAATACTAACTCCTAAACAGATTCAATGTCAGTAACCGTCTCGCGATACCAATTCCGAATGCGCCGACTAACCTACTGCAGTTCTACAGGACCCAAGCGTCGCGTCATCCTCAGTCGAAAGTCGCATTTCGTTCCTTCGAAGCAAGAACTTGACTCAAGAAGAAATCGACGTCGCGCTATCTCGAACAGGTGGCAGCGCACCCTCAGCTCCCCCTGCACCCTTTCCCAGCGCGCCTGCTGGTCCTCCTCCTGGCCAGCAATACTATCCCCCCTATCCACAACATGCCTGGCAACCACCACCACCTCCTCCGCGCAGGGACTGGAGGGATTGGTTTATCATGGCTACGGTAGTCGGAGGAGTGTCCTATGGCCTCTACGAGTTAGGCAAGGTATGCTTTGGAGAACGCGACGACCATGACAGTTTGGCTAACATGCGATCAGCGCTACGTATACCCCAATGTAGCACCCCCGACACCGGAGAAGCTGGAACAGGACAAGAAATCGATCGAGGATCAATTCGACCGAGCTTTTACACTGGTTGAGCAGCTAGCCAAGGATACCGAGAGCTTAAAGAATGCCGAGAAGGAGAGAACCGAGAAGCTAGACGCGGCCATCGCAGACCTGGAGACGGTCATGACTGACCTCAAGGCTTCCAACCGACGACGCGAGGACGATGCGACCCGAATTAGGGACGAGGTTCAGTCTCTCAAGGACGCGATTCCCAAGGCTCTCGAGAACCAAAAGTCTTTGACCGATGGTCGCCTGCGCGAGATCAACACTGAGCTTACCAGCCTCAAGACATTGGTTTCTCAGCGCATGAGCACCAGCAGCGCCACCACGGGCTCCTCAACCATGAACTACATGCGAAACGCTGGTGGTAGCGCAAACACTGCTGCTGCTGCTGCTTCCACTCCCGCTGCTTCTACTGCTGCTAAGACCAACGGAGAGAAGACCGGAGTTGAGTCGGCTACCACTACCCCTGCCGCCGAGGTTCCCAAGCCAACATTCCCCTCTGCTCCCCAACTTAACCGTTCATCTTCTCCTCTTGCCAACATGTCGGGCAAGAAATCCATTCCCGCTTGGCAGATGGCCATGGCCAACCAGAATGATACTTCATCGACTCAAGTCAAGGCTGACGCAAGCTCAAGCTCTTGAAAAAGTACTGGAGCTTACTTCACTTAATTGTACAGTATTTTATGCATATATAAGCTTTGGGATAATATGGGGTTGGTTGATTGGGAATATCTATGTTGCGAGATGGTGGTATTGTAGCGTTATATCATATCATATATTTATCTATCAATTCTGATCCACAACTATGGTGAATATTATGGGTAGGTATGTAAGATGTATATTAATCCCGTGTTGATCTATACCTGCATCTGTATGACAATATGTATCAGACTTGAAGTGTTGAATTAAGGGCTTGTGCCAAGCTGCTGCTGCTCTTGTTTTTCCTTTTGCTCGGTAACCATACAACCATAATCGACTTCTCTCGCGCTTGCGTCGCGCTTACATGCATCCCCCTGCTAACTCTGCATGCACTCAACCTTGAAGCTTCCGCAAGAATTACCAATTTGGGTTGAGTCTACTCTATAAAGGCATCACCACTAACAAAAGCTGCCAACGCATTGACCGCAATCTTTGTTCTTCTAGGATTCTTCCTTCAAACTCTAGTTACAAGCTGCAAGGTCAACATGCTTCCATTACTTTGATCGTGTCAAAGTCAAATTACCCGAAGGGTCCATCCCAACCTAAAGCACTAGTAGAAACTGCCATCCCAACGTCACTCTCACTTTTGAGGATAAGCTAAACCTCCTCAAACGGTTGGGTACAGTTATTAGCCCCATATTCTATTCTATGCCGAGGCTCATTGAAATAGCCCATGACCTCCTCCTCATCAACTTGCAGGAATATGCATTTACCAGTTGCCTTTCTTTTCTGAGTAACTTGTGACTTTTTTTCGTTTACCTTTATTCTTTTGCATACATATTTTCATTTTGACTATTTAAAGATCCTTCTGCTGTTCAAAAAGAAACCGAGGCATACTTTACCTACCTATCTGGGGAACCACACACTCATCTGGGGCACTTACAAAAGTGGCAAAGCAAGAGTGTCATGGATTCTTAGAAACCGCCCATACCTTACATGGACTTTGATGCGATTTCAAATCTTAGAGAAAACTTGTGATTGGTCTTGGCGTGGAGAAGAATCGCATTAGACATTTCCCAAGAGTTTCCCCGTCTCTTTGTTGACTTATAGCCACTGCACGACAACTCATTCAACCCACCACTCTCCCTTTATTCTACTGCCCCCTCTGCTGCCAGCACACCTTTTTTTCGAGTCGCTTCTCTATCCGGGGATATACTTGTCTTCTTTGGATTTATGAAGCTGGTGTAGTGCTTCGGTAGTGTCAAGCCTTTTCCACAAACGTTATAACTGAGTCATCGCCAGCTGAATCACTTCACTTACATTGCTACTCACTTGCAACTACAACTCAACCACAACTTGACTACCTCTACTTCTCCAACTGTCTCTCTCTCACACACATCTCCACCAAGATGAATCTTGAAACATTACGGACAGTTGTTCCGTTACTCCCCCTTATTGTCCGCCAATCCTTCTTACACCTCCTTCACCTCTCCGACTCAGCCAAGTACCTCGACCTTCGAAGCGCCATCATAATCGCCTGTCTCCGCGTTATACTCACTCCTAAAACCCCTCGTAGTATATCCGCTATCCAAGCACTTACTCTCCGCGACCCAGGAATCAAGGGGCATATCTGGGTTAACAAGTACGCCAGCCCACCACCTCCCGAGACATCAATCTGCGATGCCCTCATCGCCGCCCTCGAACACACCGGAGGCTCCACCTGCCGAGTCCCCGTGCCCGAACTTACTCATGTAGAGGCCGAGTGGACCGGCTACCGGAGCGGTGTGTCCCGTGGCGCTCCGTTGCCTGACGTGTCGGAGCGGGAGCGGTATCACGGCATGATGCGAGACTGCAAGAGTCCAACTACTGTGCTGTACTTGCACGGCGGCGCTTACTATCTCTGTGACCCTGCTACACATCGTCCTACGACAAAAAAGCTGGCTCAGTTGACAGGTGGTCGGTGCTACTCTGTGCGATATCGTCTTGCGCCTCAGCATCCATTCCCTGCAGCGTTGCTTGATGCTTTTGTGTCTTATTTCACTTTGCTGTATCCACCTCCAGATGCCTACCACGACCCTGTGCAACCGGAGCATATAGTGATTGCTGGTGACAGGTATGTCTCGAGTCAAAGAGCCACTTGGCTCTGGTGTATCACGAGTACTGACTTAACTTGAACTTACAGCGCTGGTGGTAACCTTTCACTCGCACTACTCCAACTTATCCTCGAACTCCGCAGACAAGACTCTCCAATCTTGTGGCACGGGGAACTACGCCAGGTTCCCTTGCCAGCTGGCTTAGCACTGAACTCTCCATGGCTCGACGTTACACAAAGCTCCCCAACATGGGAAACATCCACGCCAACACCATTCGACTATCTCCCCAAGCCCGAGACCATGGACCAGCTCATGATACCTCCCTGCGATGCATGGCCGGCCAACCCACCAAGACGCAACCTGTACATCGCCGACGACCTCGCCGCCCACCCCCTGGCTTCTCTCGTCATGGCGCGCAGCTGGAAAGGGGCACCGCCCATCTACCTCTGCACCGGGTGGGAGATTCTCGCGTACGAGGATAAGTTCCTCGCGCGCAAACTCGATGCCGACGGAGTGCGGGTGGTGTTTGAGGAGTACGAGGGCATGCCGCATTGCTTTGCGATGATGTTGCGCAATGCTCCTGCCACGCCGCGGTGTTTCAAAGGATGGGCATCATTTATAAGTGCAGCAGTTGAGAATCCCGATAGCATTGAGTCAAGAGCTGTCATGATCAAGTCCAACAAGACATGTCAGGAGGTACCATTGCGGTTTGATCAATTGAGTGATGCTTCAGAAGAGGATTTCAGACAAAGGGTATTGCATAGAACAGGGTTGAAAGATGGGAATATGGAGATACATGAGGCGAAGCTGTAGTAGATAGCTATTGATATTTGCAGTATTATGGAAATGGATGGATATGTATATAACATGATGTAAATACAACGAAAGTTACGGGTCCGAACCTAAGTACCTACATTGCGACTCACCTTATCAATAACATTTGGAGGCGTTTTAATAGGGTAAACTCCACGTGCAGACTGCAGCGCATATAAATTGCAAATCGGGTCCAACTCGAAAGAGAAATCTTTTCCTCTCCATCAGATGTAGTTCCTGCCAGAACCCAATGTTTTCAGCTATTAAGCGGGTGTAAAAGCCCGCCAAGTCTCGTCGCAACAGTATGGCTCATTAGACTACCTAGGGAACAGGGGGTTTCCAGAACAATGATGATAAACCAATCCTTCGAGTTGATTTCTTTCTTCTTTTAGGACAAGGATTGGCGATACTGAGTTCTTCTACCAGTCATCGGTTTGACTTACTGACATTCAGGGTATATGTTTTCTTCTCAAGCGAGCTTTTGTATAAGGATAGTATTTAGGCAGCTAGGACTGAATCTGAATAGTATCTATGTGCACTCTAACTTTGTGTCTATATTCATACATCTGGCTTATCTATTGCCAATATCCGAGCATGTGAGAAACATGCCCCCTCTAGGCCTTGTCTCTCTTGATTGATCTAACAAAACTCTTATTTCATATTCATACAAACATGGGGTATCCATCTATTTCTCCTCCTTGTACTTCCACTCCGCATGTCGGTGGAGCATATAGTCCTTGCTCTGGATGCCCTTCCAGATACCATAAAGGCCGCCTAGAGGGGGCTTACTCTTCAGAGAGCGCTTCCACTTCTGGCGTTCTTCCTTTCGTGCTTCAACATCGACCTTGACTTTATCGTGGACGGTAGGCAGTGTCTCGGCGTGGTACTTCTTTCGAAGAGCCTCGTACCATTGTCGGTCGTACAGCTTCCAGAATTCCTCTTCATTGTAGTAGGTATGCGCGTAAAGCCACTTCAGACCACCAAGTTCAACGAGTTTGTCCTCGAGAGCACGGTTCTTGGTAACGAATTCCTCAGGATCGGAGGGACCCCAGCCCCAAAGACCAATGTTCAGGGATGGAGGGGTTGTCACAGTACCGTCAGCAGCAGTGGTTGTTTCGCCAGTGTGAGGGTGGAAGGTCGGTGGGGGTGTCTGCTTCAAGGGGCAGAGCCAGAGGGGCCAGATGTTGAAGTTCTCAGCAGTGTAGTCAACGAATGTCTCGGCAGTCTTGTAGGGAAGACCAAGATCCTGGACGATAAAGCGGGCAGATTCACCGCTGCCGTGGAGAGCGCGGTACAACATGCGAGTGTGCAGAAAATCATCGAGAAACCATCGGAAGAAACGTGTAAACGGAACACCCTTGAAGTAAGTGAATGCAGCGGCTCCAACCCAGAAACCACCCCGGTCATAACGGAAGAAGTACTCGGCGAGAGGGATGTAATCAACAGGTGAGGACGAGGTAGATTCAGCGGATACAGTAGAGCCAGCAGAGGGAACATTACGAGTGCGATCTTGAACATGGAGGTAGTACCAGGGATCCCAAGCACCACTGAAGGTCTGAGGCTTGATATCGGCAGGTTTGTCATCAGTCAGGGTACCGGTAACAACGACACCATGATCCTTGGAGAAGAGGATGCCGTCGACGTAGTCATTGGAAGGGTTCTCAGTCTCGGCGCGGATACGAGCAACAGCCTCAGCGACACTGCTGGTACGGTGGTAAGTCGTCTTGACGAACTTCTTGGCTTCCTGCAGCTGAAGCTCAAGAAGCGTCGTCATGCCCAGAGACCCAACAGCACCAGCCGCGCCGCGAAACAGATCAGCGTTCTCCTCCCGCGACGCACGCACAACCTCTCCGTTTCCGAGTATCATCTCGGCCCAATTGACCGTATCGTTAAAGAACCCGTGCTTGAACGAGGAACTCTCTCCCGCCGTGCCCGCAAAACCTCCTCCGGCCGTGATACCGGGAAACTCCATGACCACAGGCGGCACGAGGCCGTGCTTAAGCGTTGACTCGACGAGCTTGTCCATGGGCACGTTGGGCTCAACTAGAGCCGTGCGAGTCGCCTTGTCGACCTGGAGAACATTGCGGAGGGCGCTGATGTCGACGACGGGCTTGCCTGTCGTCTGGGGCCGGGTGCTGTTGGTACTGCCGTGGAAGATGCGGTAGGGCTCGCGGCGCTCGAAGAAGCCGCGGACGGCCGAGGCGATGGAGGTGACGGCCTTTTTGTGGCGCTCCATTTCTGGGGAGGAGAAACCCTTGGGGTTGGAATTGGGACGAGTTAGGTCTCGCTCGTCGTCTTTCGAGCCGGCGGCGTCTTGAGGTTGAGAGATCAGTGACATTGCGGACTATAAAACTTTGGTGGGTCCGTCTCCCCCCGTTGCGGGCCGGTCTCGGGAACGGATGCAGTGGAGGCGGAGCCGAAGATGAAGACGATAAATAGTTAGATGAAGCAATTGGTGTAGCAAAAGTTGGTTTATTCTTGAGGAGTTATGGTGAGAGACATGGATGTTGAGATTGTAAAAGTCTTGGCTTAGGTACGTTCCGAACATGCCGGTTGTTTAGGTTTCAGTTGCTGGGTGAGTAGGTACATGTAAGACAGAAACTACCCAGGTTTATTAATGCCGACTATGTACTCTGTAAATATATCCTAATCAAGTCTCAGGCTATTAGAAAACTCGGCCGCTGAGACAGTAGGAGACTGAATTAACAGGCTAGATTAGGCAATCTTAGAGTAGTTCTTCAGGATCTTTGTTTTTGTATCCTAAAGCTTAGAGAGCCATCTTTTCTGTTACCCCTTACCAAGACCACAATTCAGAAGAAGTTTATACAATGCATATATCAACA
Source organism: Fusarium transvaalense (assembly GCA_013623685.1). NCBI lineage: Eukaryota > Fungi > Ascomycota > Sordariomycetes > Hypocreales > Nectriaceae > Fusarium > Fusarium transvaalense. The sequence goes on from JABFFG010000398.1 coordinate 20,157, forward strand.
CCTCTATCAAACCAAAGACTGGCATTTTAAGGACTCAGTACCTCCAATCCTCTGAAGAAAGGAATCAATTCTGACTAAAGCATTGGTTCATCATCGTCGTTCTAACCCCCTGTACCTTAATGTAGTAAGCCAAGACACAAGTTGAGCACACTGAATTGTTTGGGAATACATTTCTTTCTATATTCCTAATATTGCAATTGTAATTTCTTCTAAGTACCAATTGACCGCGTCTATGGGCCTCAAGGTTCCTGATATATCTTCCAGGAGAGACCGTGTCCCTGTTATATACACAAGCTCTCAATGACCATCATTGCTGGCTCAATTAGGGGATCTCAGTATCAGTCTCCACTGCACGAGATGCGCTTCTATCGTCATCCGCTGTGTTCCTCTTCCCAATGCGTCTAGTTTTCTCCCATTGTAGTCATCATGTTCATGATATGCTTTCGATCTTGGTTCGTGGCTGTAGTTGAACCAGATCTAGAGGCAAAAAAGGTCCCGTACCTAAAAGGTGAACGAGAAGTAGAAGGGTTATGAGGCTATCAAAATAGAGTTCTTTACTCCTTGATAGCGTACTCGCGCTTGAACATATCATCAACCTTGGTCAGGTAGTAAGTACCAGGGTAGATGGTAGAAGCGTCACCCTTGGGGGTGTAGTCCTTCTGGAGATGGGCCTGCTTTCGGAGGTCGCACATCTAAAAACATAATTAGCACACATACGATATCAAGGTGATAACCATTCTTTGCTTACCTGGTCGTAGGTCTCAGGAGGGACGGCACGGCGGGCCTCAAGGCGAGCGGGAATGTCCAACACGCTGGAGATCTTCTCGACGCTACCGTTGATACGGAAAGACAGGAAACTGGCAGCAAGACCGGAGCCGTAGCTGAAGAGGCCAATTCGCTTGCCCTCAAGATCCTTGTTGTCGACAACGCTGATCAAACTGGCGAGACCACCCCAGACGCTACCACAGTACATGTTACCACAGTTGGTGGCGACCTGGATGGAGGGGTTGACGCGCTCCTGGAAGCGCTTCTTGGTGAGAGCCATGAAGGTCTTCTCGAGGGCCTTGTCAGTCAAGGACTTCTCGTAGTCCATATCACGGAGCTCAGGAGCGACCTCAGCAAAGACAGGGGAGTCAGCGTTGGCGAGGTAGTCGTGGTAGAGGAGACGAGCATAAGACTTCTGGACAAGCTTGCAAGTGGGGGAGTGGAAAGCAAGGTAGTCGAAACGGTCGAGGCTGGTCTTGGTAGAGTCCTCACCGTTGGTGGCGCCGTTGGTACCATTGGCCTGCTTGGCCTCACGCTTGCAGTAGGCGCGGTAGGCGGCATCGAGAGCCTTGCTGTAGCAGTTGACGGAGTAGTGACCATCAACGTAGGGGTACTCGCTGGTAAGGTCGGGCTTGTAGAAATCGTAGGCGTGCTGCATGTAGGTACCACGCAGACCGGGCTCGGCAACAATAGGGGCGTTGGGGCCGATCAGGAGAGCGACGGCACCGGCACCACCAGTGGGGCGGGCATTGCCCTTGGCGTAGAGAGCGATATCACCGGCAACGACAATGGCATCGCGACCGTCCCAAGCAGAAGACTCAACCCAGTTGATGGCGTTGAAAACAGCGTTGGTACCACCGTAGCAGGCGTTGATGGTGTCGACACCCTCGATGTTGGTGTTGTCGCCAAAGAGCTGCATAAGAACACTCTTGACCGACTTGGACTTGTCGAGAAGAGTCTCGGTACCAACCTCGAGGAAACCAATCGAGTTGGGGTCGATGTTGTAGTTCTTGAGGAGCTTCGAGGTAGCGGTAAGAGCGAAGGAGTAGATATCTGCGGTGAGAAACACCAGTTAGCGGTGATCCAATGCCATCATGATCATGGGATTTCGCAGGACGCGGTGAGTATAGCTAGCATTGGCGAATCCACGCTAAAAAAGGATCGCCTTTTTTCAGGGGAACGGTGAGGGAACGGGACAGTACAAACTTACCCTCACGATCGTCGCAGAAGCTCATCTTGGTCTGGCCAAGACCAATGGTGTACTTTCCGGCGCTAACGCCATCGAACTTCTCAAGCTCAACCTGATCAACATACTAAAAAGCGAGTAAAATTGTGGTTAGCCAGGGTCGGGTCGTCATTTCAAAAGAGGCGTTTCGAGCGTTAGGATTATGAGGGGCACAATCTGGGTGAAATGGAGGGGCACACGACCAGGAACCCGAACACGAGAAGCGATAAACGCAGGGACTTTTTTTTTTTTGGTCGCAGCCAAAAAGTTTGGGTGAGGGGCAATATTTCAACGACAAGTCCCAGGAGTAGCGACCATGAGAATGAGGGCATTGAGGTCGCTAGACACGCAACACAGCATAAAGGGGTAGATTTTGGCTTACCTGGCTGGGGAAGTAAAGCTCAATGGCCTTGATGCCAATGTTCTGAGGACGGGAAGACATGTTTGAAAGACTTTGGAGAGGAGAGGACGGAGTCGGTTGGTGGGGAGGGGAGAGAAGAGGAAGAGGACAAAGAGAAGAGATGGAAGAGAAGTTGAGGAAGAGGAAGAGGATGTGGAGATGACTTATAATAAATCGACAACAGACAAGAGAGGACAGGACAGGACAGGACAGGACAAGGGAAGGGGGTACCCGGAACGAATGCGCGAGATTGCGGGTTCCAAGTGTGAGGTGTCGTTGCTTTGAGTAGGTAGGTACAGTAGTAGTATGTAATTAGGTACACACTTAAAGATTGATGGATCTCGAGTGTCGATGGATACAGTAGGTTGGATTGGATTGGGGTGTGATTACAAGGCCAGGCCAGGCCAGCCAGGCCAGCCAGACAGACACCTAGACTATCCAGTCCGGCGGGGTGTAGCGAGTGACTTGATATTGTTGGGCGATTTAGTTAGGTTCACAGGTATCAAGTTTTTCACCGCCCTTTGCCTTTTTCCACTGGTTTAGACGCTGCACTGTCGTCTTGTCGTGTAATTGGATTGGCTGTCCTTTTTTGGAGCCATGTAGAATTGCCGTACGTGTGCTGTGCTGTGCTGTAAAGCAAAGAACATTGTGTGTCGTGGTCATGATGGGTATACGAAAAAAGGGAAATGTATCTATTGTATGTGCTTTGACATTCAAAGAAGCTTTGACCGACCTTTAAAAAAACAATAATTGTTATATATTTTATATTGTTCTTTTGCTTGCCAAGATGCACATTGACTTGTAAATAGCAAGAACACTCTCATCATGGAAGAGTTTCACCGAGCCATGCCGTAATGACTCGAGATTCTATTCAAGCGCCATCCATCATGACCTCACCTCAGCTCACCCACACTCATTCTCTCTCACGCTCTCTCACTGCAGAGCCGAGACTTTTCGTTTCTTTTTTCCCTAGTCTATGATTGCTCTTCCCGCTTCCCGCTCCCTGGCTTGCTTCCGCTTATTCCTTCTGCAGCACATGTCGCCTCCTCCTCATCCTCCTTCCATCCTTCCTACTACCAGGGGCATACGTATGCCGTAATCGGTCGGTGGGCGTCTGTAAAATAAAATAAAATGTACTGCAACTAAGTTATCTCTCTGTCTCTCTCTATCCCCTGTCCAATTTAGGATCCATGGTTTGTTGTGGTGGGAGTGGGTTAGTCGCTGATAGGTGGGAACTTGAACGGGTATAAGTTCGTTGTACAGGTTTAGTTGGCTTGAACCTCTGTAGGTACCGTAGCTCTCTTGTTACTGTTGGAAACACGAACACGACGACAAGCGGCTTGGTGCTGCTATTGTACTAAGTTAGTTGAATCAACATGGGCAGTCTTTGATTTAATTTGATATTGGGGGTGATTAATCAAGACTAGGAGATCCTTATAGATCCCAGTTATTTTGACAGGTAATATGGATGCTCATCGACTAGCTTTCCGACAATTGTTGAGGTTGACTTATTCGCTTATTTGGCTATGTTTCAATAAACCAAACAGATCTGCACAAAGAGGATACTGAGTACTGCAAGACTTACAAGGTGCCTGCCTTAGTACTTAGGTACTCTACCTTTTCTACAGTATGTATGAAAGAGTTTCTTAAAAATGGCCACAGTTTCAAACAAGATTTTGTATCTGATCCATCTTGACCCTCCGGTTCGTTCCATTGCCACAATCCATACAAACTCCACTAAAAGGCAACAAAGAGGCAAAGGGAAGTTTTCCTAGTCAGGCCCAAAATCCAGAACCCGTGCTTTTTCCAGGGACTACCCGCTAGTTGCAGACAGGGGGCAGGGGGTGGGACCTAACCAAACAGCGTATCATCGCTCACTTCACCGGCGCTAACCCCTTTTCGACTCTTCATCCATCTTCAGTCAACAACGGCTTTTGATATTCTTCAACTTTATTCCCTTGCATCGGTTTCGACACAAACATTCGGTACAGTATAGTACATATGTCAATCATGTCCTGCAGCAAGGAAGAATACGAGATTCTGCACTAAAACTGTGTGTCTCACTGAGGGATTGTTTTGACTGCTGCATGTTCGCAGATTATCTACTACTTAGAGGGAGATGCTATATCACTCAAGTCCCACACTTTACGCATGCTTAGGATTCTTCCTTTTCGGGTTCTATCTGCCATTGGCATCCTCCACGATCCTGCACAGAGACTTGACTGGTCTGCAATGGCTGGATCCCTGCTGTAACTGACTTATGTACCTCGGGGTGGCTGCACCATGACATGCACGCTTACCCTGAGGTTGAGGTTGAGGCCAGTTTGGATAATCTTTGACAACTTGTATCAGCGCTGTTTGAAAGCTACCTAATTGCTAACAACAAGCCATTGGCAAGTCAAAATGTATGAATATCTAGTAATACCTTCGCCAAGACCAAACCACCGAGGATACGACTAAACCAGCATCGTGGGGAGCTTCGATGCATGCCCCCATTTACAGTCATCCATCCTTCCGGTTTGTCCCTCAACTACCTCATGTACGACACTTTCTTCTTGCCGCGTACAACTCCCCAAGCTTGTGACAATGTCGAGAATTTATTATCAATCGCTCAGCTCCCAGAACCGCCGCATTCCGTTCATCGGCGTGGGTCGTAGAGGGACCTCTCTAACTCTGATCAAGGCTAGCTTCACCCAACTACACACGCTTTAGTATATTAGCCCGGCCGCTAAATTACAACATGCCGCCTAAGATAATCAATGTGCAGCTCTTTCCTGCATCTCAGGTACCACCACCTTGAGGTTTACCTGTCAATTATCGCTCAAGAGGGACGTACCGGATTCTTACAGTATAATCAAGGCAGAGGATCTCCAACCTGGTTGCAATATCACGTCCAAGACTAGCAAGAAACCCATCACAAGCATATTTCCTACTAAAAACAGCGTCGTAATGAAAAGGTCTCGCTTGTATGTTCTCTTATTCGGGTCGATCCTAGCCGAATTTAGTTTCAGCTTTTCTTCAACCTGTATGTAAGCCGCATCGCATCTCATCCCTTGCCTTGCCTTGCATAACACTACTACACAGCCTGCAGACTTGTCGTAGGATTTCTTTAACCTACGCGGGTAAGCCTCGTTGCGAATACGTACGTCATATCCTATACCAGCCTTGTAATTCTATGCGAATTCGATGATACAGCCTCGATCGTGGGGGTTTACTTTTTTCGTACCTACTCGCGGTAGCAGGTGTCGTTGCCCATGCTCAGGCCATCCTGTCAGAATCTAGCCGACAGAGATCACTCACACCCCTGACACTGAACCAACAATGCCATCGATCTCAAATCTACCATCTCTTTGCCGGAGCCAACAATGCTTGTCATCCCTCGTGTTCGCTCAGCTGGTTTTCTTATCAGCTTATGTGTACAGTATCCGTGCAGCGTAAGCCAGAATGAAACTCTACGGCACATCAAGATGCATTGTCATCATGCTTTGCCTTATCAGACAACTAACCAATGGTTGAAGAGGATTCATCTTGAAACTTATTGCAGTGTATTACTTTGTTATTCGCTAAATGGTCATTTCAATTGAAGATGACAATCCAAATATTGATAGATGCAGGGCTCACAAACTCCAATCCAACGCCGTCGTATGTATTCGTATCGCTCATGAAGTCGGGTTTGGGGTGTCGTATCCAGAGTCTGAGGTACCCTTTGGCTTAGACTCTCCTGCCAACTCCTCCACCTTGGTATCCTTCTTCTCTTCCGCTTCAGCCTCGATTTCCTTAGGCTTGTCTGCGGGCTTATCATCCTTATCATCCTTCTTATCCTTACCCTCCTTCTTGTCGTCCGAGTTGACCTCGGCCTCGGAATCAGAGTCAGAATCAGAATCAGATCCAGAGCTCTCGCCGTTGCTCTTGCGCTTAGCTTTGGCCTTGGCCTTCTTAGCCTTCTTGCGTTCCTCCTTGCGCTTCTTCTTGGCCTCAGCCTTGCGGGCTTCGGCTTCCTCCTTGCGTCGCTTCTCTGCTTCTTCGATTTCCTTCTGCTTCCTCTCCTTTCTGGTTTCAACAATCCATTCATCGATAGCATCAATGGCCGCCTCAGGATTGCGCTTGTTCTTGAGAAGCAGGCCTTGGATCTCTGCAGGGCTGAATTCGAGTGAGGGAATCTTGTCAGCAAACTTGGTAGCCAATGCACTAATGCGTTCCAGGGTCTCGAGACGAGTCTTCTCAGCCAGTGCAGCCTGCTTCTGTGCCTCTTCGGGGTCCAAGTACTTGGTCCTAACCTCTCCCACGTCGACATCTTCACCTTCGTAAGGGGCATAAATGGCACGGAAAATGGAGGCGCTCATGTCAGAATCAGCCAAACCGAACTGGACAATCTTGTCAACACGACCGGGTCGAATAAGGGCCTTATCCAGCTTCTCCAGATGGTTGGTAGTCATGATGAGAATGCGACCCTCTTGGGAAGCAACACCGTCAAGAATGTTGAGGAGGCCAGACAAGGAAAGGCGGCCTGGAGGCATGGGAGTTGTAGTAGGAGGAACACCAGGCTGGGCAGGAGCGCTCTGCACAGGAGTCGCAGTCTCTGTCGTGCTGTCTCCCTTTTTCTCTTCACGAGTGTGTGTGAGACCAGCACTGTCAATGTCTTCTAGTAGGACAACACAGCGGCGAGGAAGTTCGGTGAAAAGAGTTGCGAGGTTCTCCTCGGTGGCCAAGATGGAGCTTAGGCTGACCATGTAGATACGCATGCGGAAGAATCCAGCCAAAGCAAGACTGAGTGAACTCTTTCCAGTGCCAGGGGGACCATAGAGAAGGTAGCCGCGGCGATAGGGAATGCCACGATTGGAGTACCAGCGACGAGTGTTGGGGTTGAGGTAATCCGTTACATCGTCGATCAGCTCCTTCTTGGTCTTTTCGTCGAGGATGACTGTAGAAATAGGACGACTGGCTCGGCTCATGCAACGCTGCCAGGTTGGGTCACCACCGTTTGATCCAAGAGAACCGCGGTAGATGACAGTTTGCTTCTCATCTTTCTTGAGGTATTGCTCCTGAGCATCGAGGAGGAGCTCCTTGATAATGCGTGGATTGCGACCGAAACAAGAGATGGAGAGTTCCTCGCTTGAACTAGTGATGTAAGGGCTACGGTCACGGTTCTCATGACGCTCGAAGAGAAGCAAGTGACCCTTGTACCAGAAGAAATGGGATCCGACAGAAGGAGTGTACTGGAGAGGCTTCCTACTAGGACCGCCGGTACTCTCACTATCATCATCGTCTTCGTCATCATCCCAGCGGAAAAGGAACCAACTTCGGGAGTTGATGTTTGTGTTGACCATGAATCGTCGCGAACCCTGTGAAAAACGTTGATTTGCCACCCATGCCATGACTATGTTATAGATCTCGTCATCAGTGCGAATGCGAACAGCCGACATCATATGCTGGCCGATAATGCTCCAAGAGTACTCTGTAATATAGTTCCATACAAACATGATGCCAGATACGACGAGAAGCAGGGGAAGGTAGAGGTTGAGATCAATGCCCAGATAGGCATGAATGATGCTGGAAAAGGTAGAAAAGCCAGGGAAGATAAAGTCGAGGATGGCGAATTGTGGAGGTGCCTTGGGTAGGCCATCCTCACCAGGACTTGTTGAATTAAGAGGATCCATACTGTCAGCTGGCGAGATGTTTTGTAGGAAGGCGAGTGATCCCAACATGAGGGTATCGTTGGAGTGGTGTAGCTTATGATGCAGTGACAGCCAGTTTTGTATATCGTGATATAGCGGAAGAAGAATAGGAAGCAAAGGTCTAACCCAAGTCTGCAAGACTAGAAGGGATGAGTATGAGTAGAATGAAAAAATGAAAAGAACGACGAAGTAAAGGTTTTATACCAAGTGATGATGCGTGATACGTAAGGTAAGGTACCTAAGGTACAAGAAAGAGGCATCCACATGCACATGCACACCTTCTGCATCTGCTAGACTAGGGCGCGCCATCAGCCTTACAAGCCGACCAACTTCGTTCCTTCCTTCCCTTCCCGTCTTGACTCACAGCCCGAGAGCATTGATCAGCCTCCATCTCAGTCTTTGCCGTGCCACAAATGGAATGGACAAAACAAAGTCCCCAGTCCTTTTTTTTGATTTGATTTGTGGGGTGAAGATGATTGACGGTTCCTATTAGTTGAACGGGATGACGATGATTTTCTCGGGTTCCATGTCAAGATTAGGCATCACAGCATCCACAGCCAGGCAGCAGGTTCTTTGGTCCACTGATCTTCTTCTCTTTAATACGCAAGACTCTTTATTACTGGTTGAGAAGAGGTGTATACGAATTGAGTTTACTCTTTGATTATCGTGAATTTTACTCTACTCTCCGGTCAGTCACAGGCATTTGTTCAATATCGGAAGTCGGCTATTCTCTACAATGACCTCAAGCATAAAATTAGACATCCAAAATTAAAACACCACAGAACTTCAAGGGCGTGATAATGCATTTTCGGCTGATGACTCGTTATCGTTTGAGCTTATTGGTTGATGCTTACTGTATGTCAGTCGCTCGGCTGCCTCTTTTCTTTTCAGCAGATCAAGATTGTCAAGATTGTATTGGATACCTAAGTAGGTACTAGACAACATGCACATAGTTGTAGGATGACTGCATTCTGCATTCTGCGCCCTAGACCGCACTTCATCGCAGTACAAACTATCTAAGCCTTTGATATCATTTAGGATATTTCTTTCAATATTCAAGACGATTTGTCGTCATAACCGAGTCTAGACCCTTCAACTTGGACTAACAGGGGGGAAGAGTCACAGCGGGATGGAGGTCAACATCGGGGTCCACTCCACTGGAACTAGTTGGTAGGAGGCTGTGTTTCACCGAACTCTGACAGAGGATTGGCTGATGCGTATGGGGGATTCTGGCACTGCAGACATGGTGCATCGCTCAAAGCCGAGATGCTGTGGGGGAAGTGGATTGACGATAATAGGCAAACTCCAAGGCTTTTTGACAACGAATAACTCCTGTCGTTATTACGTAGATACATTTCAATATCTTGAATAGTGTTCTGACGTCAATAAAACGAGGCTTATAGTAAACGGAATCGACTGTTCCGATAGAAGCAACAACTCAAATTAATCAGATACGTAGTTTGTTAATGCTTATACACACAACTTCATTCATTCATCAACCTTTCGGTCTTCCAAAATGAATTCCCAAAACGCCTTGTTCGCCATCCCAGTTCCATATCATTAGCCATACATCTCATATACAAGTATCAAACAGAAAAAAAAAAGCATGCCCTTCATCTGAAAGACCCTCTCACAAAACATACACACACTATAATTCTTGATCACTCCAGTCAGAACTCCATTCACTCTCTGATCGAGGGCCACTTCTGCCTCCCTGGAAAGGATTGCCTGGTTGATTCTGACCAGTCACGTTGATAAAAGGTGCTGCGTCGGGCATTTGCGCATTCATGGGAGGTGGTGGCATAGGAGGAGAAGGGCCATTCATCTGGGCAGGAGAATAACCACCTCCGTAACCGGGATCGTAGCCTTGTCCTTGGTCATAAACACCATCATCGTAGCCTCCTTCATAACCTCCGCCGAACCCGGGATCGAATCCTCCGTCCATGGGTGGACCCATCGGAGGCGGAGGTGGAGGTGGGCCGCCGTTCATCGGCATCGGCATCGGCATCCCCATAGGCTGTACTGGTGGTCGGGGAACGGCTCCGTCAAAGTGCTTACGGGAGCTTCCACCATTCTTGCGACTACGTCCGCTTTTCTTGCTGCGGCTGCTGCCGGTACTACTGCCGCTGCTGCTACCACCATAGTAGTACCCATGAGGGTGAGCAACCCAGTAGAGTTGTGTTTCTGGTTCGTTCCAGTAAGAAAAGGATGAACCACCGGACCGGACAGAACGGTCATCATCAAAGTCTCGAGTTCTCTTCTTCACAGCAGTGACACCTGGAGGTGCACCGGCAACCCATGAGAGAAAACGAATAGCCATGGGCTGCTTCTTGGGGATTCTGGCATATGTAGTTGTCCATGTTGACGAGTTGGTATCATCCGAGTAAACGGATGACTCACTGAATGACTTATGTGACATGATGATGGGATGTAAAGATGATAACAGTAACGGAGAGTGAGGCGAGTGGCAAAGCGTTTGGAATATCAGATGGTGATCAAGATGTGTGCAGTTCACGAACCAGAGCGTGAAGCTTGGGTTGGTGTTGTGCAAGAGAGCAAGGAGATGCTTGCAGCAAGGTAGTAGATAGAAAGGGGTTCCTTGTATAAGAGAAGGAGGATCGACAAGAAGAAAACTAAAGAAGAAGGACGAGGCAAAGAAGAGATGGACATGAGAGCATGATATAGACGGGAGACTAACACAGACCCCAGTCGAGTTTCTACTATATTATGGCATTGCGCATTGCACATCAAAAAGCAATCGTCAGGATCGGTTACCTCGTCAAAGCATCTCATATTCTGCGGGCGACGAGAAAAGAAAAAAGAGGTCATTGTCCCCCATGGCTGTCGCACATTACACAGCAGTAGGCTCTCAGAAGGGTAACGACAGGAGCAAAGACCGACAGGGGGGATAGGACGGTAAGTGGGTGTAGGGAGCGTTCGTTGTGCAGCAGCGTCTTGCTGTGCGAGCGAGCCTATACGATACAACGCTCCAGTGTGATGTGCAGTACCAGTACCAGTAACCAAAATCTGCAGGTGATGAACCACCAATAAACCTGGACGTCGTTGGTTCCTTGAGGCTCTCTCGGGCGAACAGTCGTAGAGCCAAAGGGGGGGGGAGACGCTGTGCAAAGCTGGATGATGGTGCGCCACGTTCGCCCTGCTTTTGGGAGGGGTTGAGCCTGTAGGTGATCTGGGACAAGAGATGAGGGTGTAAGAGATGCAAATCTCGTGGACGAGTAGATTGAATGTGAAGCGAAGGATTGCAGCACTTGACTGTGTATGTATGGTTCGCCAGAAGTTGTCAAATAAAGTAGAGGGTAATTAGGTTGGTGCTAAAGATTGTATCTTAGTACATAGGAGGATGCAACTCAATTGGCTACGGAACACAAAGATAAAGTCTACGGAATAGTATTGAACATTGACTCGACTTCCTTGACACGAGACTCCGTTGAGCAGCATAATTACATACCACGAACGACTGATCAGCTATCAAAGGACGGGAACACTTGAACTAAACACAACAGCATGCCGAACCATGCGAACGGTCGAGGATAGAGGACGCCCAGACGTCATGCAGTCAGGAGATTTCGCTGTGGCTGCCTTTTCCCTTTCTCTCTCTCTTTCCTCGACCTATACCACAGTTACCTGCTAAACGAGGCTGCAGTGCACATCTAAAGAAACCTGAGTTATGAGTGAGCGGTTGCAAAGCGCTCGTCTTGAAGCAAAACGATTGGTTGTCGTCTGCTGCAAGCTGCGAGCTGCCGCGGCACATGTAGGAGGGGGAAGCTTGGTTGGGTGAGCGTGAGAAGAAGGGGAGAAAAGAGGGGAAACAACATGGAGTGCTGTGATATGATGGGATTGGAAGCGTTTTAGTCAGGTTTTATGCAGTTGGTTTGAGAAGGTGGAATGTGATGGTATGAAAATAGCCGCTCAAGAGTGATGAACTGCTGAATAAGTGGGTGAAGTGAAGTGAGGTGAGGTGAGGTGATCTGATGTGCAGAAACGAAACAGAAACATCAATTATAAGGCTGACGATCCAAGGATGAAAGCTCGAGAGATGCATGCATACGCGTGCTCTTTAAGCCTCTTTAAAATTTACAGTGTTATTTTATGGTAGGACTTTTGCATGTTTTGATAATTAATAGAATCAACGTAGGGTAACAATACTGAAGCCATACCATCCGTTGGCATGGGTAACCCGTGCCGGCTTCGATCCATTACTCACGAGTGATGAAACAGCGGTCGTTGATAGACAGATAATCACTAAAACCACTGATTCACGGAGGATTTATTCCTTCAAGCTCGTGTGATCTTCAGTCCATGCGAGTGCTAGCTAGCTAAAAACCCACCACCTAATGTTATCTACGAATGTGGAACATGTGGTTCAACATCTCAAGACACTAGGCGACCCGAGAGTAAGGTTTCGTTTCATGGTTGGTCTAGCCGGCAGTCCAACAAAGGGGACTAACTTATTGGACTGATCTGATACCCCGGAAATGAACAAATAACAAAACAAAGAAAAAAAAGCGAGGCGAGCAATGCTTCATTTGGGGGGGGCTTGCTTGGTTGCTTCGATATAAGACCTAGTTAGATCTCACCTGCTTGTGTGGTCAAAGAAGAGCAATGAGAGTCTCGTGTCTGACACCCATCTTCTTTTTTACGTGACAACGCATACATCTGAAATCGTCCAACTTTTGTCTGCATCTGTTTGTTAAGATGGACTCTGGTTGGACACACGACATGAGACTGTGTTATCGGGACTAAGGGCACGTTTGGTTGTTGTGAAGCATGTTTCCGAGTCCGTGTTGCACGTTTCCGAAGCATAAGTTTGAGCCTTTGGCGACACATGTGAGAGGAGAGAGAGAGCCCGAGCGAGGTGTCAGAGATACAGACAGATATTACAAGATGGTCGAGAGTCCTCATCAATTCACAATTCACCACAAGTGCGTCATGACATATTAATCGCAACAAAAAATAAAATAAAAAATCCTTTCAATCCTGGCACTTAGTCAACATTGTGAGCAAAACCCTTGGTTAGTAAATTAAAAAGTGACATTCTTGGAGGGCTTGGAAAAAACTTGGAAGCGATAAAGAAGGCAGGATATTGTGTGGATCTTTTTAATGAAGCTGGGTCTTTGGTTTTGGCAGGCAAGAAACTTGTATCTATACCAATAGCAGTCGGGACAAAAAAGATTTGGTCAGCTTATCATGGTATAGACCAACTGTCTGCTCATTCATTTTCATCATCATGAACAACGTCCACGGGTCCTTGTCTGTGCCTGGGTTTACTGTGATCAACGGAGGACATCCGAGATTGATTGGGGGACCCGAGGATTGGGACAAGCCAAGTCAAGCCAAGCCAAGGAGGAGATGGACGCCGAGCAAATAAATCGTCGCCGGTTCGGCCGGGATCGACAGTGCCATGTGAGGAATGTGATGGAAGGGGCAGAGTTTTTGATACTACCATCAATCCGATATATAGAGAGAGAGAGAGTCAGATCGATTCAGACATGGTTTCTCTTATCTTTTTCAAGACCCTACTAATTTCAAGACCCATTCACTCATTCAACCATCTGCCGAAGATTGACGGAAACCGGTAATAAGAGACCAGCTTTGCTGTGTACAATAGCCTAGTCTGGCTTGGTTGCCAAGAGGGAGAGAGAGGACCTGATGGCTACGGTATCCTGGAAGAACATAATAACGGTCAGAGCCCGATGAAAGTGAACTGTCAACGCCGAGACTTGGACTAGGAAGGCAAACGACAAATTACCTTTTACATACAGTTACAGCATTGGCATGAATTCAGATGATGCGTAGACTGAAGCTGCGAGGATAAAAGAATACGAGATTTCAACCACGTAAACAAACAATAACAACACCACTTATGCATACGTACATACATAAAGAGACAGGAGTATCAAAAATAGCCCAGTAGACTACCAGCTAAACTCACTCACTCAGTCTCACTGCAAGTCTAGTCCAACAAGAGTCTGGCGAGTTCCAATGCAATGACGCAGGAATGAAACCTCTATCCATCCACTACAAACCCAGTGCCATTGCCATTGCTGCGTGCTGAAACTGGTCCCTCTTGGTTGATCCGCCAATGGCGTGAGGCGGACACACTCAGTGGTCCCCCCCCTAGCCAGGTCCGCTGGCCGAATCCCAACCAGGGGGATTGTCGGCTCTGACTCGCAGATGGGAGGGACATGACATTCTGGTTAGTACAGGGAATGTAATTGTAGATCATATCTTGGAACTCGTGGACTAAACTCTCCGAATAGAAACAAAAGTGGAATGAATGTTTAGGTATGGAGGTGTATGTACAATTGCACTCGCTGTACAGTAAAGTTGGCTCATGGTGCGCCCTGAACTATCATCTCAGGGCCCACGTCCAGGTCCAGGTCGGGCAGGGAAAAGCAAAAAACCTTCGCGACTCTCCAGTGCCCGTTCTAATCCGTCTCTAGCTTAGTTTCGTTGCCCGTTCCCCTAGACATGTTCCCCTTTCCAGACCATCTCTCACTGGCCCAGAAATGGTCCAAGTATCCACTAAAACCCGCTGAGGGACCCTCTGTGGCATGGCGCTTCTCGTTTCCTGTTGGTCCGTTTTCTCCCTCCTGCTACCGTGTAGCCACTCAGTCGCTCCCTCGCGCCCTCTCCAAACCCGCTTCTCTTTCTTGGCTTTTTGCACTTCCTGCCCATCCATCCATACCCATTCCCCATTCATCCAACGATCCATCCATTCAGCCAGCCAGCCATCCATCTCAACCCAAACCGCTAAACAATTCAATCAGTCAATCATTCAATCAATTCAAACCATCAACAACCTCAACCGAAAACCTTCGCTTATCAGACTTTCGATATCGCTCGACACGCCGAAATCAACCTCTATCGAATTCGATTCCCGCTCGATTCACTAAATACCTCTCTCGTTCAGAGTCGGATTGGCCTCCCTTTCGACATTGACCTGCCGACCGCTCTCCCATTCGAACCCGACCGTAGATTTTGCCCCCCCTCTAGGACCACAACGTCGACTTTCAACGACCGATAATTCACCACCTCTAGGGCACGCCCTTGCCGGCGTCTCTGGCTTGAAGCCCTGGCCTCCTTCTTCATCACGCCATGGATCCCAACGACAGCAAGGTCTCTGCCGCCTCGCGTCGTTCTTCGACCCGACGCTCGCGTTCCATAAGGCTGTCCGCTGGCAGTGCTGTTGCCGAAGATGACTACGACCTCGATGCCATGATGGTGGCGGACGGTTTTCGACCTGTTGACAATGCCACCGCCTCTTCAACCGCGAACTTGACGCCAAACTCTAATACTCAACCCGAACCTTCATTATCTTCAACCGAGTCGTTCTCACAACAAACGACCTCCAACAAATCATCCGAGGCATCAGTTGCACCCCGTGAATCATCAGAAATTACACCTGCCATTCGAAACCGACCTTCGAGTATTTCAAAACCACACCGAAACCATGATTCTCTTGCTCTCCGAAATGATGGCACGATGATGGCTGATAGATCTCATGTTCGCAACAACCCCAGCTTATCATCAGACGGCCCCGTCATCCGTGCCGAAAGCCCTTACACTGGTCCATCTGGTCCCTCGCATCCATACAACATGTACCCCCAGCGAACAATGAGTGTGGCTACAACCTCCACTGCCGCTAATGCTATCGTACCAGAGGATCGACCTTATCAAGGAACCCAAGGCCCAGCTCACCCATATGCTCTTTACACGCAAAACACCACTTCTGGCGAGAGTAGCAGCCAATCAATTCCAGTAGGATTCAACGGCTTGGGAGGAACTTACCAACGGCAGCTGGGACCAGATGGAGAAGAGGCTGGAGATTTAGTAGGCCCTTTGGGCCATACAGAGGAACTGCCGCCTTATACACGATACCCAGATAACGCCTATGTACCCAGGCCCACTCCACCAGCGCCGGTTTCGCCAGTATCACCTGTCTCGGAACCTTCTTCCCCAGTAAGAGATGCACCAGTTGCTCAAATACCTGGTGCCGGCGGAATTGGAATCGCAACTCGCGACCCCGAGTTCTCTTCAACTGATGACGACCTGGCTCTACCAAGGACTCGACCTTCGGTGAGAAGCGCCGTTTCTTCCGACAACAGTTCACACGACATCAACACTGCTGCTGCTGGAATTTCTGAGAAACCTCCTGTCAACAAATGGCAACGGCGGGCAAAGAAGAAGCTATGCGGCATCGTGCCTTACTGGGCTATCTGTCTCCTGCTTGTCGGTCTTGTTCTGATGGGTATCATCATGGGCGCCGTGATTGGGACGATGCTAACCAAAAGCCACCCACCTCCGCCTCCTGATAGTGACGAGTAAGTTATGTGGACGAACCGCCTAGGCTTTCATGCTAACTTTCCACTGTAGAAAATTTCTATCACCTCCTACTCCAACAACATACGACCCTGAAATCTTGACAGCTATACCCACTGATCTACCACCCATGGCAACAGGCCGCTTCGCCCTTCCTAACATTGACCCTAGCCCTCAGGGATATAGTGCTTGCTTCAACGACACGACACAGTCATCAGCTTGGTCTTGCGACATTATCTATCCTCTCTGGTCGGTTGAGGTCTTGAAAGATTCAGACCCCGAGAAAGAGTCTGAGGTTTCCTACAACCTGACACTCAGGGCAATTGACGACGACAAATACCCATTCCCATGGGGCGCACAACCCCCTAGTATCAAGACGGTTTCTATGAAGTTGGTCAACGATACAACTGATGTTGCACGAGGTCCCGCTTGGTGGCTAAGGACAACATACAACAAAACCGTTATTGTATCAGACAAGAAGCTTGGCGACATGGAAAAGCGAGGCTGGGATGAAGATGGTGGTGATTACGAAGAATACAACTCTTTCCACCGATTCAAGAACAAGCCAGTGAATGCCAAGGTGGGCGAAAAACCTTGGATTTGTACCTGGCCAAACACCGTTATCGAATTCTTCATCTATCCTAGCGAGAACGCGACAGGGTACCACCCAACCCCGACATATGACAATGAAGATGCTACCTCTACGGAGAACAGCTATGCGACTGCGACAACTGCTTGGGATGCCTGGAAACTTCCTGTCTACCCTCACGTCTACAAGATGATGGAGCGCCGTTTTCTCTGGGACGAAGAGTCGGTGGCCACGTGTACTCAATACGAAGTAATCGGCGACGGAACCGACAGCAAAGTTCTCACAAGGAATGGCACAAGAATAATGATAACCATCCAGGAGGATGAGGATGAGGACTTTATTCAAGGACTGGACCTCGAATGGACAGGCAAGGGCAAGCGATCCGTCCCACAACTACTAAGGCGGACAAGTCCAGCACTCACCGATTGCGCTTGCATATGGAAATCTCAATAGAGTGTCGACTCTGACTACGGCTCGTCACAAAGGAGTGATGACCAAGATCGCGAATCACTCCTGTTCTCTTTTATCTATTTTCTTTCGATATCACACGGCGTTATGCATACAAGACTGGGTTGGGGTTTGGGTTACACGATTTTCTCATATCTATCTACATCGTGTACGCGCCATTGCGTTTTTGTCGTTATTCAAGAACGCATCATGGGAGACGCGATGACAACGTAACGGACTGCATTTTTGGGTTACAAATGAACGGACGGGAATATTTGGAGTTTGAGGAGCGACTGGCGGCTTACGAAAAGAAATGCTCTTACTGAATTATTAAATTTATTGAACTGATCACCTTTCGCTTCTGAATCATTGTGCATGTGTTCCAAAACTGTTGAACGTAGTATTATAAGATTTCTTATTCAAAATAGTCCAATGCATGGGTTCAGGCTCATGTATCCTATACTGCCACCTATCCAGGTGTGGCCTATATATGTTATCGATTATGTAGTGTCCTGACTTGGTCACTTGTTGAAGCTGTCATTGTGGATAATAGTCTAGAACGTTGTCCGACTGAGCTGCTCAACACATGAACCACGGGTCGAGTTAGGATCCCCAGCCCCTTCATCCGACATCGGCGCCACTTCCCATCGCGACGTCAACTCGTCCTGATATGGGGTAAGATTCTCTGATGCATGTCGATCGGTATTTCGACTCTGCAAACCCGGCTCGGAAGCTCTGCTGGTTTCGCTGGGGTTGAAGAGTCGTCACTGGGAATCCTTTGCAATATTCGTCTCATTCTCGGGTGTTTCGCGGATCTCATTGTCGATAATATCCTTTCTCCCATCACGGAAATCTCTCATGAGAGACAAGAATACGGAATTCTTCCACTTCTCACCATCTTCGTGCTCAACCGATTCGAGAAGTCGTTCAGCAGCATCTGCGACCTCAGACTTTGTCTTTGCAGCCTCGGCAGGTTCCTGAACCACGGGCTCTTCTTCTTCTGCCTCTATAGAGAGACTGGCGATATCTGGCGTGGCAAGTTTGAGAGGATTCGCTTCTAGCGTTGGCTCGACGGTGGTTTCCTGCTGCGAGGCGTGTTCGGCTTCGGCCTGTGCTACCGCTGCGTCGTTGAGCTCTAATTCTCGAGCCATCTGGTCCATCATGGCATCTACTTCTTCCATTCCTCCTGCACTGCCGTTGGTTGCCATCCATTTTGACATTTCGTCGTCGAAACCAGCTTCTTGTGTCGTCGCCGTGTTGCCGTTCATGAAAGCACCGCTAGACTGGCCATACATAGGCGCGAAGGCAGTGTTGGGTTGCATGAATGCAGTATGGAAGTTCATCTGAGGGGTTGGCTGGTGCATTTGAGGCGCGGCTTGAGGGAAGCCATTCTGAGCAGGCTGTCGTTGCTGCGACTGATTCGCGAAACGGTTAAAGTCGGCTGCCCAGTTACTTACATCCACCGAAGGGGAGTGATGCCCTTGGTTGAAGTGTGATGCTTGCGCGGCGTGAAATGCAGGTGAATGTCCTTGCTCAAGAACAACGGCATGAGCTGCTAATCTTCCTGCTGCGTGGTGATGCTGAGGAACTCCTGGAAGGGTTGATTGACCGTCCATGAATGCGCCGAAGCCATCCGCGCCTTGCATATGCTGTGGTGTAGATCTAAAGGCCTCGACAAGTTCAGCTTATACTCCTGTAGAATATGACGTTCGCACTTACAGCATGACCTTGGGGACCGGCGCGATCTACGAGCCGGTCTTGGTGATGGCTGACATCTCGGGCCTGGTGATCGATGAGTCGCTTGAAGGGAGTACCGCCGCTACATGAAGCGTCCGCCATGATTGTATGTATATGTAGTTAGATGTATGAATGCCGTCAAGATTGATATCCAAATAGTATGCCTCGGTGTTTGAGCGGGGTGTTTCTAGTGGCGGTTCGAGTAGAACGACGACACGAGAAGATGATAGAGGTATAAAAGGGATGCGCAATGGGTAATGGTCTGTATATAGACAGGAAACAGTAATGTACAATGTCCAAAAGTACAAGGCGAACGAGATGTGTGAGGTTGAAGATGAATAATTCAAGAAGCAAGTGCCTTTCCCCAGATTCCAAATGCTGGAAATCGATGGCTCGTGATTGTCCCCGTCCAACATTACGGCTACTGTAGTGTCCGGGGAAGCCTGCGCCCGGCCGAGGCAACATCAACTTCGGTACGTACTGGGCACCCGCTCGGGAACAAATGCGGTAAGTGGGGGTTGACGAATAAAAGAGATCACGTATCGATTCACGTGACCTCTAGCTTGGCCAACTGTCACCACCGCCACGGTCTGGCGCGATAGCTCCAGGTCATGGGCGGTATCGTGTCCTCTGATAGCCACCTTTTATAAGTCCATCCCTTTT
The DNA here is from genome assembly GCA_013623685.1 of Fusarium transvaalense. Lineage (NCBI taxonomy): Eukaryota > Fungi > Ascomycota > Sordariomycetes > Hypocreales > Nectriaceae > Fusarium > Fusarium transvaalense. Next base: position 40,001 of record JABFFG010000398.1, read on the forward strand.
TCTGTTTGTTTCTTTTTGCGCTGTAACACTGGTGTGAAATCAAGCAAAATGGTATGTTCTCTACATGATGGAAACCCACTGGACTTTAGCAATATCCAGATATATTGATTACAGTAAAGCTAACTTCCCTCACCCCTTTAGTCGGCGCAAGTTATCTCCAACTCTGGTCATGAGGACATGATTGTACGTTCCACTCCCAGAATGATGCGACTAGGAGCTACGCAATGTATCGCCTAGCTCTTATACCTCTAGACAACCAAGTTTCCTGCGATCTCGAACTGCACTGACAGCTTCTCCAGCATGATGCTGTCCTCGACTACTACGGCCGCAAGCTAGCTACATGCTCTGGCGACAAGACGATCAAGATCTTCGAGATTGAGGGCGAGACCCAGCGATTGGTCGAGACTCTCAAGGGGTGAGTACGAATGCTTGCCAGACCATGGAAACGATGACTGACTGGGACGAATCGATAGGCATGAGGGTGCCGTCTGGTGTGTTGCCTGGGCGCATCCCAAGTACGGTAACATCCTGGCATCGGCTGGCTACGATGGAAAGGTCTTTATCTGGAAGGAGCAGGGTGGACAGAACAACGCATGGCAGCGAATCTACGACTTTCCCCTACACAAGGCCTCGGTCAACATTGTCTCTTGGTCTCCCCACGAGGCTGGCTGCCTGCTAGCATGCGCCTCTTCCGACGGCAACGTCAGCGTTCTCGAGTTCAAGGACAACAGCATCGACCACACCACCTTTGCTGCCCACGGCCTCGGCGTCAACTCCGTTTCTTGGGCTCCCGCCACAACCCCCGGCAGCATTGTGAGCAGCGCTCCTGGCCCTGGCGCTACTGGCAACCGTCGATTTGTTACTGGTGGTAGCGACAATGTCCTCAAGATCTGGGCCTTTGACCCTGCTTCTCAGACCTACAAGCAGGAGCGCGAGCCCCTCACTGGCCACACCGATTGGGTCCGTGACGTTGCCTGGTCCCCTACCGTGCTCCAGAAGTCCTACATCGCCTCCGCTTCGCAGGACAAGACCGTCCGCATCTGGACATCCGATCCTTCAAACCCCACTCAGTGGGAATCCAAGGTTCTTCCCTTTGAGGCGGCTGTATGGCGAGTCAGCTGGTCGCTTAGTGGTAACGTGCTGGCGGTTAGCGGCCAGGATAACAAGGTGTCATTGTGGAAGGAGAACCTGCGGGGCGAGTGGGAGTGTGTCAAGACTATTGAGGAATAGAGTATGGCGAAGTGCAACAACATGTTGATGGATACAAATAGGAGAGCCAGGCGTTCAAGGCAAACAAAAGGGTGATTATCTTGCTATGACCTCTTGAACCCCATATTGGACGAGATGTGAAGATGCGAGTCTGTCGCCCGATTATACTATAGAACACGTCAATGGTGTGAAACACAAGGGCCGCAGACGATTGTTGTCAAGATAAGCACTATGACGATACAAGACGAGAGGCAAACTCTGTTGGTTTGTGGTCATAGAGTTATGAATTTAAGCAATGATGAACTAGGTTAACGTAGCTATACACTGTAATGATATTGGATTGCCATGAACGAAATAGGCTCCTGTACCCCAGCCAAAGCGCCGCACAATTGCATGCTCACTCAATCCTTGAATAATCCCGGGGCTTGCGTAAACTTCTGAGTGACAGAAGTGTACTTGAAGCACCGGTTGTGGGGGATAGCCTAAGAGACGAAATTAGGCAAGGAACCCTCCCATGATGACAGCCGCCATTGTCACGATCAAGGCAGCTGCGCCAGGTCGTAGAGAAAATGCCGAATTGTCATTATCATCATCGTCATCGCTGTCGCCCTTAGAGGAGCCATTTTCGCTGGAGTCTTCGCGGCTATGGTTCATAACGAAGATTTCACCGGACTTATCAGAACTGAACCACAATCGGCCCTGTGAGTCCCATGCTAAACCAACAGGACGGAAGCAATCATCGGGACAGCTAGATAGCTTTTCGTTGTAGATGATGGGTGTGGCGGCGTCTGTGCTTCGTGATGATTCTGCAGGTTGCCCATTTTCAAAAGCCACCTGAGAAATCTGGTACCCAACTGGAGGTTCACGGTTCCCTGACATTGTTAGTTACATAAAACAGGCTAAATGGTGATGGTGAGAGTGGTAACTTACAGCTCCCGTGGAACGATATGTAGGCATTTTTGCCGTCCTCGTCAAACTTCATATCCAGAGGTGCAGTGTGAGCTTGGAATGCCAGCACTGGAGCGACGTAGTCCGAATTGCATTCATTGTCAGTAGGATTGGTGTCATCCTTGTTTTGACGAGACTGACGATCAGCAGGGAATTGGTCGCCAACTTTGAGATCACCAAGATTGGGAAAGTCGTCAGTTGACCAAAGAGTATAGCAATGAGGGTAGCCATAGTTGCCGCCCTGATTTTCTCGGGAACCATTGAGATATCCGTGAAAGTTCATCTCTTCACCGGGATTGTCTTTGTGGATGTCTTCGCCGTTGCGAGTCAGCTGATCAGCTGAGTTCTCAACACTGAAGATACCACCGGTCTCAGGATGCTCGGCCAGGCCTACCGAGTTACGGAGTCCCCAGCCGAGACGACGACCATCAATATAATCGTAAGGCTTCTTGTCATAACCACTGCCAAAAGACGAAATATTAAAGGCACGAATCTGAGAACGGCCGGTCTCTTGATCTTCAGCTCCTCGATCATCGTTGCCAGCACTGCCACGAGAGACAAGAAGCATGTCTGGATACTTCTCTGAGATGAGTAGGGTGCGTGAAGTATGGCCACTATTCGCCATGTTGGTGACTAACGTCTGGACTGTGGAGTTATTGATGGCGACCTTTGATGGGTCGTAGGACCACGCGAAGACATCATTTGATGAAGAAGCATAGAGAGTGCGGCCATCCTTGGAGATGGCAAGACCATGATTCAACTAGATAGGCTTGGTTAGTTGGAATCCAAATTGGGGAATGTATAGTTGGCTTACGTTGTCCTGTTCGAGCAAAGTTGTCTTCTTTCTGACTTGGAGGCATGTGCCTCCTCCATCCTCAAGTTCGAAGTGGAGTATACCATTGCCAGAATCGATGACAATGAGGGCACCCTTGCTGTCAAACAGAATGCCTCGGGGCCGTCTAAGCTCATTGGCAATAAGGCCATAGCTCCAGTTCTCTGCAGTGACAGGGGATGGGTATGATGTTTTGAGAGTTTTGAAACTGCACTCTTGGGCTGAAGCTATAGAGAAGAGGAGCGTTGAAGTCAACGTGGTGGCGGTAATGCGGAGGATCGGCGCCCTTGTAACGGTGAGGGGAATGACGTCGGGGGATCAGGAAGTAGATGTGATAGACTGGGGATTTTGGAGGCAGGCAAAAGATGGAGATGTGCAAATGATATGAATAAGCGTATGCGAATGGGTATCAAAGAATGAATGAAAACAGTCGTGAATCGTAAACGTGAATGTGAGTGTATGTGGAAGAAACAAGATGAAGATGAAGCGAAGCCAAAGCAAGGAATAAGTTGGTGGATGGAGTGAATGGGAAATCAGGAAGGACCCTTGGAGGCAGACATGTCATTGATGCCTCGGCCAAGAAGGTGCAACTCAGAATGATCCAATGAAAGGAAGGTCGGTAGGTCGATCCCGGCTGATCCTGCCCATTTACCCCAGATCGCTCTTAACTTAAAATGCTTGATTCAATGTACTAACCCCAATGTCTGAGGCTGTGGTACATACGAGTACGGTGAGGAATTGATGGCCGTTGGTAAAAATGGCAGGCTTGATCAACTCTTGGATATGGATACGACCTGCTCTTAGAGGAATACGGATGCGGCGGTTTATCATGTTCCGTAGCTTCCCAATTGTAGGATGCCGAGAAATCATGCAGGAACAGGATATTGAGCGAGCAATGATCTGCAGGCAGTACCCAGAACTTGTGAGCGAACCTAAGAGCTCATCGTTGTATCACTCAAGGCATTTGCATAATATGTAGAATCTATCGATTCTCACGTCATCGCGATGATACTTGGAGGAATTGTTAGACTTTGTGTCAGGTCAATATCCTAATAATAATTGATCCTGATGTTTCGAGTGTAACGCCGCCAAATCTTATCATGCAGGTACCAAACTATGTTCTTCGTACAACAAGTGCCACAAAACGCCATCCCCCTCCATCGTTTTAAAGGTTGACCTTCAGTATGTGGAAGTCCCGCTGGGGCTTTACACTCAAGGGTCGAAGCGGACATTCGGTGTAAAGCTTCGTATTTGCATATTTCCTTACATTGTGGTTGAATAGGGTCCGGACATACGTACAGTGTTCATACCTTCATTCTTATCAGACCGGGTGCATTGCATGTACTGAAGCCGGCTTGAAGTCAATTGTCCTACTACAGCATTAAAGAGAGTGGTAATATGGACAATTGTGACAATCAGTCTGTTGTTCCAACAGTGCCGAAGATACCTACGAAATGGGAACGCTATACCTTGTAGTGTTTAGAAGTGAGTCTGGGTTCACATTATTATAGATTGTTGGTTGGGCCGTCAGAGCCGCGGACTATTGGTCTCGTGTCTTCCATATCCCAACAAAACGAAGGATTTGGTTCCAGAGCTCATCGCATACAGAATATGGTGGCTTACATAGCCATAACGAACTAGGGGATATTGACACAAGTAACCGTCTTGCTGCCAAATGCATAAAATACAACGCTCTCTTTATGACAGTATCTGAGATGCGAATGCTCCAAGATAGATTGAGTATTACAAGTTCCTAGACCAGGTGAAATGCGTTGGACAATCAGGGAAGACAGCCCTATCTGGACCAATCTCCCCTCTGTCCAGCCGGCATCCTAATATCACATATATAGAGTGCGTTTTCAGACCTCTAACTCAGTCTCATACCTGGATAGAAATATGGCAAGTGATGCAATGACTGACAAGGTAGACCTAGTTAAGCCCGAGTCGATGTGGTGTAAAAGCAGAGCAAGAATGCTTTCCACAAAGTTAAACTGTAGATCAATAAGAACTTCGGCTGAAAACAACAACTTCTCTGTGAACTCATAGTCTAGATGTTACGCGGCAGGTGCATATGATCCAATACCGGGTTAAATGTGGTCATCAGGTATTTATGCTTTTTGTCGAGACTACAATGACCAGGCCTCAAAATATCACGACAAAGCCGATGTCCCGATCGCATCTCACCAATATCACTCTTTAAGGACCTAACCTGACCCGAGTCCGCATAGAAGGAATATACATATGGTCTTTGAGTAGTTAAATTATCTCTGTACTGTATATCAAACATGAAAAGAAAAGACAGATTGGGAGATCTGCAAAGAAACTCCCAACGTTCCAATGGCACCCTGACGCCCGCCCTTTGTGAATCTCAATGGACCAAAACCCTCTCTTCCTTTCCACGTATGTGCTTTTGTATTTGCCCAAGTGCATGGGACCAACCTCCGCCAACTGATCGCAGGACGAAATGATAGAGAGAAAAAAGAAGAGACAAGATAGCCTAGTAGGATGGGGTAATAGAGAAAATATGAGGGGGAATGGGGTAAGGAAAACAAAGCTACACAAGGTGTGATAGACAAAAGAAAAGAGGGCAACAATTATACGGTTTGTGAGGAGAGAGACGTAGGACATGATGGTTTAACGGAGACCAATAACACTCATCTCAAGGGTCCATACTCTTCGGATCCAGACCTTGAGCTTGCCTTCGACGCCTGCAACGTTCTCGAGCTCAACTCCTTCCCACCAGCATCGTCGGGCGGGTTTGCGCCAGAAGAGCAGAAGCTTTTGAGCCATGCCAACTGCATTGGTACCCATCTCGTTACCTCGGATATCACTGCGCAGACGGGCGAGAGCCAAACTGCAGATGACAGCCTTGTTAGGCTCGCCAGCACGGTGACCCCATCGGTCGTCGTGGTTGAAACCACTAATCAGGTCAGCTATCATCACTACAAAATAAGTGCATGAGGGTTTAACTCACCCTGCTGTCAACATCTCAATCAAATGGGCCTCGGTAGTACCAGGCTCGTCAGTTCGCTTGAGTCCGGAAAAGATGCCGTTCTGTTGCTGCAAGGCCTCTGCAGCTGCCCGTTTCACGGCAATCATGTCGAGCTGACCGATGTCTGGTCGGGGAGGGATAGCGTAAAAGTCAAGGTCCTCACGGAGTACAATGATACCGGCTCGCTTAGAGTCGTCACGCGAGTTACCAAGAGAGGGCGTATCCTCGTCTTGCGAAGTACTTGGTGATCCATCTGTGGGGATAGACTGTGCAACGTCCCTGAAGAAATCAAGCATGTACTGAAGCGAAGCTGGGTCGTACTAGTCTGGGTCAGTCAAATGTTTGTTATAATAAGAAAAGTATTGGCTTACGTCTACTTGTACGGCGTCGCCATCAGAAAAGCCGCCCATTTGACCCTCAGGAAATAGGCCATTGGGGAACAAAGAAAGAAGAACAAATTCGGGCAAAGTGAGCAACTCGTCTCTAGAGAGATAAAATCTTGTGCCCCTATTCGGAATTAGTACACCACCAACCAAGATTAACGCAAGAAGCTCACCTTAGGTCCATAGCAATCGTTTCATCGGCACCAACATCTCCCAGAGTGCTAACAGGCGGCCCGCCTTGTTGCACCTGGGTGATGATGCTTGAAGCTCCTCCTGCGGCAGCCATTAGGAAAGAGAATGCGGCAAGGGGACTATCACCCTCTTCTGAATAAGCCGGAGGCGGTTCTGCGTCGTCGTCCTTGCGACTGGAATCTCCCTTGGTATCCCGAGGAAGTGCGCGCTTGGTTTCCGCGACTGGATCGCGAAATGCAGTAGTGCTTTGGTCTGGGTCAAACGGAAGCGCTTCTCTTGGAGAAGAAGATTCGTATGCTGGCGCAGCTGAGCCTGATGCTTCTGCTTCACAAGAAGAGCGAGCGTTAAAGGCAGAGAATTTGTCGGAGCGCTCGTGAGCGTCGTTTGTCGGAGAGGTAAAGAGCGACGAGAAGGGGGGAGGGCGCGAGGTTGAAGGTTCGGAGGCGGGATACTGCGGCGGTGGAGACTGCTCGCAACTCAAAAGAATGTGAGATTCTGGTTCTTGGGCGGATTTGAGGTTGTCGGGTGTCGATTCGCGATGATGGCTTGAAGTTGTGCGCGTGCTTGGCGGCCTTGATGAGGCAGGTGACGGCGTCTTATTGTCCAAAGACGCAGATGGTCCAATTCCAAATTCCTGAAATTCAGACAGGATGGCGGTTTTCTATTGAAAGAAAACAAAGTCGCTCAAGACAAGTAGGGCTTCTCCAAGTCGGCAAACGGACGAAAAGGAGAAGAGCGGTCGATTGAAGATGCAGATAAGTTCACCGGTTCCAAGATTGTTGGTTAGGTGGTTGATGAGGTAAACAGTCTAACGATAGAGTTGAAACATTGATCGCGGGCGGAGATTAAGCGCAACAGCCGAATGGAGAAATTTTTCGCTCGCTGTCGTATCGGAAGTGCGGCCTCGTCGCGTCGTGAAGCTCTCCCTACCTACAAAGTGATGGGAGATATGGAAGACGATGTGATGTGATGCGTGAGTGAGGTTCACATTGGTCCTCAGAACAGCGAGCAGCGCGATTCCTCATTCGACGGCTGCTCCCCTGAGGTGAGCCCCCGAGCTTGAGTGGCAGAGTGACACTAAATTGGAGCCCCGCGTTATAGTTGACTGATCCAATCAGAAGCCTCTATGAGCTACCAGCAGGGTCTTAGCCGCTCACTTCAAGTGGAGTTGAGGCGCTAGAGGCGCTGGAGTTGTAAGCTCGACCCTTGGCGTCCTTGTTTAAGATTGAGTGAGGCCGATCAAGGATTGAAGATGGGAAAACATCAATATTTGTTCAAAGGAATAGATCAAGTCAACATAATAAGAATGACCAGATATATACTTTCAGGGTACTATCTATGGACTATTTCCCCAATGTAATATGTTTCTCGATCTCGAATGAGCCTGCTCGACCAGAGTACGGGAATAATATTAAGACTCCCGTCGGTTAGAACGTTTTTACATCACAGCTGCTTTGCCTACCTAGCTGTCCCATTATTTATCCGATGCATATCTCCTTGGCATTCATCGATGAATTACGAAATTCAATAGTAGCGAGAGGTTGTTACAGTCACGATTACCCCATGCCTTTTAACTTGTCAGTATATTATAATCAGATGCTGTCTATTCGCTATCGCTATCTCCAAATATTGCTCGAAGGACTTCATCATGTGCCGTCTTCCCTTCTACTGCTTCATTCTTGTCCGGGTTGATAGCCGGTTCAGGAACATGAGCTGGTGGCACAGTTCCCGCAGGGGCACCTTCGATCATTTTGACATCCACGGCTGGTGACCTTGAACTAATTTCGACATCATCCATAGGTCTTGTATCCTCTTCCCAGTTTCTTGCGCCAGAACCAGTTCCCGCTTCAGTATCTGGCTGAGAATGTGCGGGTGGTCTAACATTGAACCGTTTGCACAACAATCTAGTTGGATAAAAGTTCTCGACTTTACGAGTCATCTTGCCGTACATGCCGATCTTGGCTGCCTCTTCTGCTGGGTCAGCTACCTTGGGCTCTGGTCTTGATAGCAAGTCCGTCTCAGGTTCGTTTGTTGATACGGTCGATGGCTTCTTGGCTGTGGTGAAACGAGATGCCATAAACCCTGTCATGGGTTTGAATATCCTAGCGCAATTATGGAACTCCGATAGTTCTCTTGCAAAGTCATCGTAAGCCATGCCTTTGGGTTTGTATGGCAAGGGTTGACTGCCCGTCGCAAAGTGTTCCAAGTAGGTCCTATAACGTGCTTTTTTCTCCTCGTTGTCTGCGTAGGGCCCAGATGAGCCTCGTGAGATAGCTGCGATGGCAGTTTCTCGGTCCAGCTTAGGGGCCTGGTCCCAAACCGCCTGTTGCCTTTCCTCCTCTGATACAGCATAGCCTTCAGGTATTTCTCCCAACCCTTGTGGAAGATTTCTGTTCCCAGATGCTGTAGCTAGTCGATCGCGCGCCGAGCTGGTGATGAAGTCAAAGACAGATTTTCCCGGTAGGCTCTTCTCCCCAAGAAGCGCTGCCCTTGACTTTGCATCATGGGTAGATGCTTTCGCAGCGTCCGCTGTTGACTTATAGTCTGAAGGATTGGCTTGATCCGAGGATGTTTTGGACGATACCCATCCTTCTGGGACCGGAGGCGGCGCATACTCCAATAGAAGATCAGACAAATCTTCCGTAACTTTGGCTAGTACAAAGCCATCAAGCGGCAACCGCCCATCATGACACCTCCCAAGACCGTTGCCAGCTCGAGCTGATCGGGACACAAAGACTGGGGCATTCTTAAGTGCAGGATTGACCGCTGCAGCAGCTTTCTTCGCCTTTTTCTTCTTCTTGTCACCGCCGACAACGCGATTGTACCGGATTTTAGGTCCCATCTCGTAAGGATCTTCTTCATCGGATCCATTGTCGTTCAGAATACCCACTCCTATTCCACCACGCCCTGGTTTTGCCTTTGGTTTTTGCGAGAACAAAGATGTGCTTCGTAATGGGGTGTCATGGTCATTACCATCATCGTCGTCGTCGTTGTCGGCTGCTGCTGTGATCGCGCTGAGGCTCGTCAGCTTTGCTTCGCCCTCATGGCCCAGTCCTTTCCGATCACTCTTGCGGACAAATTGAATCATTTCAGCATTATCCGGCGCAAACAGATGCGTTTCGGTATTTTCGGGATTATTTTGTCCAATATCAAGCCGGGCGTTTCTTCGGATCTTGGGACCGATGCCTTGTCCGTCTTTCCAGCCCATGCGCCGTAGTAGCTTCAAGCCCATGGTGTCTCCTTCAGCTCTCAGCAAGCCCATTAACCCCCCAGTATTGGCATCATGGTCAGAGGACCCGAGGCCAGCGAATGCCTGAGAAGTCTGTACTTTCTGAGCTTCGGCAGCATCAGCAAGATCCTCTTCATCCATGTAGTCTTCTGGTCGCTGCTGCGCTTGGGCTGTGCCATCTTTATGTCGGTTGTTTCGACTCGAGACGAATGTTGATGGAGTCCATCCTTCCTTGGACCCAACAGTGTTGAAATATCTGATGTGGTCAGCGCATGTCACGCTATAATAGATATGAAAGTACTCACCCTGCACTCCATCCACCAGTAAACGCGCCATGTAATCGTTTTCGTCCCCTCTCATCCCTCACCTCCTGTTTCCATACTGGAACAAACGAGCCATCGTCTCGGGCTTCGGGGTCATCAGGGAGAGGAGTGCCGAACGTTGCAAAGGGTGCATGGAAATCGGCTTCGTAAGTTGCGCGGGAGCGTTTATATGACATGGGACTGAGATGTCGGCGTGTCGTGTAATGACCGTAGAAGCATTGAAAGCGTGCGTTCTAACTCACTGGAGTAAAGACGCGAAGATCTCGGATGTGGCCACAGAGCTTGTGATGACGATGAAGCTGGATCGCAAAGTTGATGCGACCACTGTCGCAACGTCTAAATTGACCTTATCGATAAGCAACAATTAGGTAGCTCCCTGGCTGTCAATATGCTAAACTTAGTGGCCCTAGCGGGAGACCTTAAGACAGGGGGTTCTATCAAATTTGGAGAGCTCCCATGCAACTCCAGCCTTCAAAAATTCTCCAGCGTCGGGTACCTATGCAAGTGTACGCGTGTGAGACGTTGTCAATCGAGTGCCGCTGTCGAGGAATGCGACTGGCAGCGCAGCCTTGAGACAGTTCCTAAGACCTAGGTACTGCATATGGTTGCTCAGAATGAGCCATGACATAACCGGCCAGAGACGTCATAGTAATCCTCGATGTGATGGATGGATGGATATTAAGAACCATCTGAACATGATACCTACCAGGTCTTTCGTTATCCGCCTCTGTGGTTTCAGTCTGACCGACGCCTCTAACCTCAAGATGTGACACCCAACAAGGGATAAAGCACGCCCGAGTACAGTACGGATAGCCATTGTGTTCCTGTCTGTCTGTCACTGAAAGAGGAACACTCGGCTCAGCTTTGGTCTTGGCATTCCGTCTGAGTACGGTGGCTGATAATTGCCCGTAACAAGACCAGACTGCCAGATGATTGATTGCTGGCTGATGTGAACACAAGACAAGGATTATGCTACATCACGACGTATCCCATCCCACCAACACCTTACACAATGTAAGGGGTAACAGAAAAATTGACCTCTGAGGTTTAGGTTGCAAGAAACAAACAACCTTGGGGTCTGATCTAGAATGGTACAAACTGACTGGCTAATTTCGTCTCTTCTGTTCTCAGCAGCCAAGTTTTCTGATCCCTCTGATGACAAGTCCGCAAAGTGCTATGCGCTTGTCCGCCCTGTGGCTGCTTCGATTTTGCTTCTTTGAGCTTTGGAACATGCATTGCGACTTCTAAGACACAATTGCCTTAAAAGGAGACGAAATCTAAACCTGGTTTCCAGTCCTGAACCCCAGCCTCCAACCCCTCGTTTAATCAGCCACGTAAATTTGCAGCACTTTGCGGCAGATCCACTTGGTAGGTCAGAGATGCAGTCTTCTACTGGTAGCTGACGTCGGATATTGTGCTTGGCGTTGGTGTTGCTGGAAACAGGGAATTTGGCTTGGAAGGTACGATAACTTAACGGTGCAGATATCGTGGAGCCAGCGATCAAATGAAAAGCCCGATGTCTACTATAGTTCTGATTGAGGCTTTCCTCAAACCTTAGTCAAATAGAATTAAAAGAGACCAATGGCTCCAGCAATGCCATCAAGCTTATGGACTAGCCAGTCAATTGACCCATTACTGACAGCCCGCGAAATGAAAGCTCAGCTGGAGCGAGATATATCATCTCCACTCAAGACTTGACCGTTGGTGGAAAGTTGAAGCTACCTGTGACCTAAGTGGAAAGTCCCCTGAAACGATTTGAGATGGTCTGCTGTGCTAGATCAAAGACAGCTGGACTGGTGGTGAAGTCTCGGCAGCTTGCATGCATACATCCAGGTGTATCCTGGGCATCCAAGCCTCTTGAGAGGTGAGGTGAGTAGATGGGACATGCCGTTGCTGCGCTGTGCTGTGCTGTGCTCTGCTGTGCTTGCTGTGTTGTGCTTTTAGACCAAGTCATTTTTAGCTACAGTCCATACGATATCTATCTCCATTAGCCAAACCTGCCCCCAACTTAGGACTTTGTTCTTTGGACAAACCAGACGGACCTTGTGCCGTTGTCCTTTTACTAAATCTGCTTGTCAGGATCAAAAGCTTTGACGTCTGTTCTTGCACCCTTTCACATATTCACTTGCATCTTTGCGCTGTTTTCTCTTCCATTGCTGGCCGCTATTTCACTTCTCAGAGACACTCCATCTCGTTCTGCACAGCCGTGGCTCGATCAATATTGCCTTGCGCCTGTCGACATTTGCCCCTGTTTGTACCATCCATCTGCATTTTGCATGTAGCGCAGTTTCGCTTCCCATTGAGTCTAACTCTTCCAGGTGCTATCTGGTCAGCACCTGAGTCTGTGTTCTGGTCTGGTCTCTTGTGCAGTTAGCAGTATCAGACATCTCGTCATCACAACCAGAGACTGAGCGAGCCTTCAACTCATGACAAGGACTAGGTACCTCTGGTCTTTTGTCTATCGACCCATTCACTCTAGTCATTAGGTCGTACTCGGTCAGCAGAAGAATCAAATCAAGGGCCTTGTCGACAAGCGACTGCAATTGTGACTACATTACGCCTGCGCTGGCATATGTAGCTTCAGCTCCAGCTCCAATCCATACAATTACTGGACATTACCTTGTCTAGACAGAGTCGAGTTGGGTCGGGTCAGCCTCTTCCCTGCCTACTTGGGCATTGATTCCACGACAGCTCACTACCATTTTGAGCAAACCCCAGAAAGAGACCCAGTTACTTTATCAGCATCCCGCCTTTTTACACCGTCTCTCTCCGATCTCTTACAACACCGCATCGCACCGCACAGCAGATCACAGCATAGCACTTACCTACAAAATAGCAGTCATGGGAACAAGAACAGCTTCTTCTGCCGTTGCCGATGCTTCACCAAGAGGACCTGGTCGTACTCATTCAACTCGCTCTACTCGTTCCAGTCGGGTTCCTTCTTTTCCTCCCCCTTCTCCCTCCGCTTCAGCGGCCCCAGCAGCGCCTGCACCAGCCACGCCCACTGGGACAGGTGCCAACTACAGCCAATCTCACACCCGCCAGCTTTCACACTCACACTCGCAGTCTCAATCTCGCTCCCAATCCCAGTCCCTGTCCCAGGCCCAATCCCAAGCCTACGCCTCCCGTTCTCATTCTCATTCCCACTCTCACTCTCGCTCTGCTTCCAACGCCGCCAACTCACATCCTCCCCCTCATCATAGCCAACATCAGCGCACCTCTTCATCCGCCCGATCTACTTCGCAAAATGACCACGAATCCTCACGCTTAGCCGCAAACGCAAAACATCACCGAACCTCGAGCAAGGACGATCGACACCCTCCCCAGACCAGGGGCCCCGATCCCTCGAGGGCCCATAGACGGAGCTCTTCTCGTTCAAAAAACAATCACCATAACCCTCAACCCGAGATGGCTCCTTCAGCCAGTGCCCCCAGCAACGGGGCCAGCCACGCAAACGCAGCTCCCCAAAATAATCATACCGACGCGCCACCCCGCGCTTCAACCTCAAAGCATGCCAGATCACGTACGGTTATCCCAACCCAATCTGGAAAATGGATGTTAGGCAAGACCATTGGTGCTGGCAGCATGGGCAAGGTCAAGCTCGCCCGAAAGGAAGATGGTAGCGAACAGGTATGTCCAAACATCTCCCTCTGCGCCGATTATTTCCATTCATCATTTCGCCCTTGGACTATGCGCATGAATCTGCCCCTCATACCCTCATCACGATATCCATGCAGCTCCCATACACATTACTGACCATTTTCAACTCACCAGGTAGCTTGCAAAATCATCCCTCGTGGCTCGACCGACGATGGCCACCAGTCTCGCGCCGACAAAGAGCGTGCCGATCAATCCAAGGAAATCCGAACTGCTCGCGAAGCCGCTATTAGTACTCTCCTGAACCACCCCCACATCTGTGCACTCCACGATGTTGTCCGTACAAACCACCATTGGTATATGCTTTTTGAATATGTCAACGGCGGCCAGATGCTCGACTATATTATTTCACACGGCAAACTTAAGGAGAAACAAGCCCGAAAGTTTAGCAGGCAGATCGCAAGTGCTTTGGACTACTTGCATAGGAACAGCATCGTGCATCGAGATCTCAAGATCGAAAACATTCTCATTAGCAAGACAGGCGACATCAAGATTATCGATTTTGGTCTTAGCAACCTCTTTGCTCCTCGGGGTCATCTCAAGACATTCTGCGGAAGTTTATATTTTGCTGCGCCTGAACTACTCCAGGCAAGAGCTTACACCGGCCCAGAAGTTGATGTCTGGAGTTTCGGCATTGTTCTTTATGTCTTAGTTTGTGGTAAAGTGCCATTCGACGACCAAAGCATGCCTGCGCTTCATGCCAAGATCAAGAGAGGTCTTGTCGATTATCCTGCATGGCTATCAAGCGGTATTTCTCTCCCGAACTGCTTTTGAAACTTCGTACTAATTGAGTTGTAGAATGCAAGCACTTGCTATCTCGGATGCTCGTAACGGATCCTAAACAGCGCGCCACAATGCAGGAAGTATTGACACACCCATGGATGGCTAAGGGCTTCAACGGTCCTCCCGATAATTACCTGCCCAACCGCGAACCGTTAACGACACCCTTGGAGCCAGAGGTAATTCTTGCTATGCAAGGCTTTAACTTTGGCACACCCGAAAGTATCAATGCACAGCTCACCAAAATCATCGAGTCCGAGGAATACCAGCGAGCTATCAAGCTCCATCAAAGAGAGAAAGAGCTTCCTCCACCTACGAAAGATGCCGAGAAGAGAAGGCCCTTTGGTTTCGACTTTTATAAACGCCGGAATTCTGGAAACAGCCGCGATACCTTGTCAGCTCCCAGTTCCGAGGCCCTACAAATTGGCAACGACCCTATGAACGCATTTAGTCCTCTCGTATCTATATACTATCTTGTCAAGGAGAAGCAAGATCGTGATCACGCTGACATGGTGCCGCCAGCGGCATCTCAATCTCGCGAGAAGGAGAAAGAGAAGGAACGAGAGAGGGAAAGAGAGAAAGAGAAAGAGCGCGAACGAGAGCGTGAGAAGGAGAAGGAGAAGGAGAGGGAAAGGGAGAGGGAACGCGAGGCTCGCGAAAAGGAGAAAGCAAGGGAGCACGAATCTTTGCCGGAAATTGCAGCGCCTCAAGCAGCCCACACCAACTCATCTGCCTATGAGATGCCCGGCGAAAAGCCCACCGGTGGACGAAGCAGACCTCGTGCCAGGACGCATGGAGAAGATGATATGCCAGAGGTGCCGAAGCAGACGCCTGCACCACCACCTGAACCGAGAGTTGAGCAAATGCAGAAGAAGGAGGGTACTGCAGCTGGTATTCTGCGACGTTTCAGCACGCGCAAGCGTAGGGAGCCTGAGCGTCTGGACAAAGATCGTTCGCATCCTCCTGTGGTGCACGTTCATTCCCCAGCCGAACCTTCACCGCTAGCACCTCGAAAGAGCTTTAGCATCCGCCGGGGCCGACGCGATAGAGAGGATGCCTCAGATTCACAGATCCGTTCTAGCAGCAATCAGCATGGTGAACTTCTAAGCCCGCCCATGTCTGCTGGTGGCACCAGAGAGGGCAGGCGGGGAAGTGCTTTGGGGCGATCGACCAGTGTTAACTCGGCAGAAATGAGACGGCGAAAGGATCATCCAGTCACCAACGAATCTGATCAATCTGTAGCGAACGAAGAATCCTCTAGCTCGCGCCGTGGTCATGGACATTCTCGGTCCGTGAGCCTGAGGGCCAAGTCTATTGGCCATGCCAGGAGGGAAAGCATACAGCAGCGCCGCTCAAGAAGGGATGCTGCCCAGGAGGCCAATGTCCCTGAAGAGACAGATCAGGAATTAGAGCAGAGCGGTGTGTCCACCGAACGATTGGACGACACAGAACTTTCCAAGCCTGTTTTCCTCAAGGGACTCTTTAGTGTGTCGACAACATCCGGCAAGTCGGTGCCCGCGATTCGAACTGATATCAAGCGAGTATTGAAGCAATTGAACGTCGACTACACGGAAATCAAAGGTGGATTCAGGTGTCGTCACTCGCCTAGTATTGATCTGAACAAGGTGCAAGATCCACCCATGAGCCCTGGAAACACCCCGGGCCATAGACGACGGTTCAGCTTTGGGGGTCTTATGAGGGGAGACGACCGCGAGCGGGAGAGAGATGAGTTCCGCGACTCAGACCGCCCTCCCACCACACCACGAACACCAGGTCGCTCGGATCGAGACCGCAGCTTCTCGAATTCCGAGACCTCATTTGACAGCAACTCTGGCAGGAACGCAGGACCATCCCGACAAGTTCCAGGAGAAACGAGCACTCAAGTGCAGAGCGATCTTGGAGGAAGCATGGTGTTGGAATTCGAAATCTTCATCGTCAAGGTGCCACTGCTATCACTGCATGGCATTCAGTTCAAGAGAATGGCAGGCAACACGTGGCAGTACAAGAGCATGGCGGATCAAATCCTTCGGGAATTGAGGCTATAATTGCAAGCTCCTTTGAGTAGACATTTCTAACGGTGGAGTTTGGTTGAAGTAAGCATTGGGAAGGGGGCAGTATTGTTCATAGATACGGCGCTTGACTGGGTGCTAACGAATTGCCATTTTAAGCGGGCGAGGTACTGGACATGTAGTCGGTTGTATAAGAAGGTTACAGTGGGCTTGATGGCGCTTTTTCGTTGTTTTAAGCATGGGCATCATACAGGAAACATATAGTAGTAATGATTTATTATAGGACTTGCAGAGACGGGCAGAAGGCGATGGAGGAGAGAAGGAAGCAAGCAAGCAAAACGAAGTAATTAATTGGAGCACATCCGCTGATCATATTTCTTAAATACTTGTGGCTGCCTACCTAATGTCATTCCTGTTGTAAAAGGTCATCCATGTTATGTTACTCAGAAAATCTCGAGTCTCCCATTCCATGGGGGCACAGATCGAACTCTGACGAGGCTCGTAGGACAAGGCTGACGATAAAAAAAGGTGATTCAAAGGTTAGCATGGGAGAGTGACCTCCCCGCACTTGCAAGGCCATGTAGATGTGTACGCGATTGACCTATACAGGGATACCTTCTCTTGGTCCAAGCGTCATGTTCCGATGCCAGACCTGGTTTTGTCTGCCAGAGCCTAAGCTCCATAAGATAAATCAGGCTGACCAATCCTGGCCGAGAAAGCGAATCGCTCTTGCCCCAGTCGCAGGTGTGAGCAAGCACCACCACCACCACCACCA
>JABFFG010000400.1:0-26003 GCA_013623685.1 Fusarium transvaalense
ATAAAGAAAAAGCAAGAATCCGGCTTCATTTTTGTTAGGGTTGGATTGAAGATATTGAGGAATTGAAGGAAGTATGCTGCAAATCACAAGGAAAGTAGTTTCAACGCTGACAACAGTTTAGTTCATTAACTCAGACGAAGTCTCTGTTGCTAATGCAAGCAGTAACCCCAACAGTTTCTGTTTCCGTATGCCATATGAAAAGCACAATAAGGACCTTGTGAACAAGAATGATCATGTTAAACCAACGATTTCCGTCATGTTTTGGGCTGCAATCTGGAAAACGGGAAGATCTCGAATTATCACTATGACAAGAGATCCGTTGGCCAAGAAGAACGGATATAGCTCTTGGTCATATCAGAAAGCCCTCCGGGAAGGTCTCCTACCGATATACGATGGTTCCCGACAATTCCAGTAAGACAACGCAAGTATTTATGCCTCTGATTCTACTACAGAATGGCTGCTTGATCATGCGATTAGTTGGATAGATTGGCCGCCAAATTCGCCTGATTTAAGCCCAATTGAGAACGTTTGGGCGATTTTAAAGAGGCAATTAAAGAAACAATTCCCTTATTTACGGGATTTAAAGAAGAACGAAGTTTCAATCGTAGAATTCACAAGATGCGTTGAGTTGGCGTGGGCAGCTATCCCACAGGCCAAGATTTTGAAGTGTATTAACTCCTTAGAGAAAAGACTACGAGCTTGTATTCGGGCCCGAGGTTGGTATACAAAATATTAAATGCCAGAATCAGGGCATTTTAATGATATAGATATTATTTTAATTGATTGTATATTGATAAATAAGTAATATGTTGAAATGTTGTGTTGAAATTCCTCTATGGGTGAAAATGGTGTGGTGGGGTCAGACTTTTGGCCTCTCTCTGTATTCAGCCCTGTAAATTCATTCCCTCTGTTTCGTCTCTTGTGCTTCCACGGGCATATCCGTTCAAAGGTCCTATCTCCACTGTCGATCTTGTTTGTTTCATATACAGAGCCGCGTGATTCTTGTGAGACGTGCACTGCACTAACTGGGTAGATGCTTGTGCCTGCGTCGAAGCTAAGCCGCTCGCAAAGATTTTTTTACCTGAGGAATTTCTTTGTTAATCCATCCTTGATTCTTCACTCTTGGAACTACGCCCGCCCCTCATTTTCAGGCTCTCGCCAATATCCTACTCGCATCGCGCCCTACCATACTCATCCGTCTCAGACTACCCCGACCCTGCATCGCTTCATTCAGCAGCCATGGTGAATCCTGAATTTCTTTACTGCACTATCTGCGGCATGAGCCTAGACGGCGATGCCGTCGTCTATTCTGGTCCTCACTGGCGGAACGTCGAGTGCCCTTCTTTAAAAGTCTCCGACCAAGAGCTCATCCGTATTGAGGCTGAGGCTACATCTCATTACGGTGTAATAAAACTTCCTCCTGACCAAAGGCTTCATCCTCCAGAAGTATACGACGAACACCTTAACGATGAGGACCTTCCAGATGGGGTCGCCACAGCAAAGATGTATATCGCTGTTCATCCAGCCTGTGAAGATATGGCCAAACGCGTTATGAAGACTTCATTGAATGCCAAGATTCAATCAACTAGGGATCTTTGGTTGGCCCTGGAGCGTCGCTGTGCTGTTTATATGCACTGGGAATCGCAAAGCAAGCATGGGTCCTATTATGTCACGGGCTTTACTCCTCACCTCGCCCTGAGCGAGACTGGTCAGCTCGATTTTGGTGGCTATTATGTTCCATATCATTGTCTCATGGCCTATGGTGATGATTGGGAAGGATGGGTATGTTTCTTCACCCCAAGTTCCAGTTACATGGACTAATCAGATTACAATAGTGGGATGAGGATCCTGTTGACATTCCCGACTTGACCACCGAGTTGATGTCAAACCTCGAGAAAGCAGATTGTTCATCCAATTCACAGGTAAAAAGTCTTTTAGCGACATCGCCAAACGAAATCAAGGATCATATCTGCAGCTTCTTCCAGGAAGGGGACTTCTCGTTTGAGTGTAACTATCTCATGCCTCAGTTCATGTGGGCCGAAGTCTTGTTCAAAATCCCCTTTCTTTGGGATCTCGACATCAAGGCCGTTTTCGAAAAGACAGGGTCGAGCAAGGATGATCTGGACAAGTGGAACTGGGAGAAGCTCGTAAGACAGGTGATGAACCCTGCCCGGCCACCACCCCGTGACGCGGACTTTTGGAGCCAGGAGAATGTGTGGGGATATTCAAAAGTTGGACTTGATGTTTCTGGCGGATTTAGCAATCGCCGGAGGATTTGGCAAATGCTGGAGGAAATGTGCCCTGGTGTAGCACAATGGAAGAATGGAAGTGATGAGGATTAGATTGACTGTTAGGGACTGTATTTAGATACTAATGGGATTGAACTTTGGCTAGAATTTCTTCTTTGATCTCCTTTCATTTAGGTGTGTAGATGTGCAGCATCAGTCAAATGCCCACGTAAGGACGCAAACCTTTGCAAACTGCGCTGATCTCGTCGAGGGATGCTAGAAAACCTTGACTATAGCACCTGATCTAAAGTTATAGATAGTAGACTTAAACGAAACGCATCAACTCCCTCAATTTATTCGTTTGGCCTTTGTGGGCTTATAGTACCCAAGGTGTCTATTACAACCCAGATTATGCAACTCTTTGCCACAAAACATCAATCGCACGCCTATTATACAAATGCCCAAACTCAGCTCCTCCGTGTCATGACCTACCTCACCCATTATGCACTTACACCTCTTCATGCTTCAACCCTGCATCCTTGGCCTTCTTGTCCGCCAACTCACACAAGAACCTGAACTCATCGCCGCTGACTTTACTCACACTGAGCCTTGACTGCTTAATCAACTGCATTGCCTCCAACGGACCGCCGGCCTTTCCCAGCTCTTTCAATTCTTTGAGACCAATCGGTACAGCGAACTTCTTGCGGAACTCAACGTGGACTAAATCCCAGATGGGTTTCTCTTTGGTGGACTTGGGGTCATAGTAGGGAGCGCTGGGCTTGCGAGCAGAGCCTGGGAGAATGTCAGAGGGGATTGTGAGAGGAAGGGGGGAGAGTGAGACGTACGATCTTCAGAGAACTCCTTGACGATTTCCATTACGCCGACTATGCCGGGTTCTTTGCAGTTGCTGGCGTAGAAGAAAGCGAGATCACCTGCGTTCATGTTCCTCATGTTGTTTCGCGCTATCACATGTCAGTCATCTTCATTCTTGGTCAAATCCAGTCAGTCAACGTGCCAGCATAAGCCCGAATACCTAGCATCATGTTAGTACTTGTTCTCTCGAAAGACTAGGGAAGAACACTCACCATCCCAGCCTTCAGGCTCTGTCTTGGCCCTTAAATCATCAATCGAAAACTTGACATCAACTCCATTCTCGATGCGCGACTCAGGTTCGGCTTTCATGAGCCAGTACCACTGTCCATCATGCTTGGGCGCATCTGGATTTACCGTGGGGATGGAGTCAATATCTGGATCCTCGGATGTAGCGCGTGAGCCAGATTGAGGAGGATTGAATTCCTGTTTTTTCGCGGGTTTCTTCGACTTTGCAGCTTCTTTTGTATCTTGTTTCGTTTGTTTCGGTGAAGGCTTAGGCTGTTTCTCTTGTTTGGTTGCTGCTGTCTTTGCTGGTTTCTTTGTTGCAGTCGTCTTGGTGATTGGAGTTGCTTCAGGCTCTGGTTGACTTTTGGAAGCTGCTTGTCTCAAGGATCGCCTCTTTGGAGCTGCTTCCTCAGTAGCGTCGGGGGCACTTCTTTTTCGGGGCGGCATGACGTGATGTAATGTCTGTGTTGGGATGGAAATGTGTTTGATGGTATTTTATTAGAGGCGGCCCTACACGCGACGCGTCGGAGTTGAGGCTTAACCGGTTATTCAGCCACAGATGCTTTATGCTGCGCCACAGTACGAACTGTAAGAGATCAGCTGCAGGGTAAAATGATGCTCGCAACTTGAACAGTATTAGACACGGCTATAGGCATCACAATGCAGTAATAACGAAAAATCAGACTAATTGACTAATTTACTTTATTTTTGTCTTTTTTCCTAGACGAGTTTCGGCTGATGCGAGTTGCTTTCGTGTACTGCAAAGATTTCCTGCCAATTTTCTCACCCTTCTCTATTAGGCTTTCTATAACCAATGAGTCTGAGCCTCTAGTATTACCAATGCATGGTGTCATAATCTGATCTCTTCTTTATGCTTGGGTATTGTTGGCCCCCTGTAGACAGTTATAAAATACATCATAATGCTTCAAATCGCCAGTCCATGTTCAATCTCGTGTCCTGCTCAAAATGCTGTCCACCATAACGCGTCGTTCTTCACCCACTCGTCTGTTCTATCTCCGCGCTCTTTCATTTCATTTATGCTTTCTATGGCTCGACTATGCTGACCTTTTGCAGTTGTGTATTGTTGTCTGAGGACGTAATATGTGAGGTAGTATGTAGCTGTTTGACTTGTTAGTTATGGTTCAAGTGAGGAATAGATGGCGGATAATGCGTACCTGCGGCTGTTGTAATGAGCGCTGCAGTGGGTAATGAGCGGGCAGCTCTGGCTGTGAATCTGGGGGCTGCAGGCTGGTGGAAGTCAAAGCGAGGGAGCGCTGAGCCGAATGAATTTGTTGTCATTGTGAAGGTTTATGAAGGATGATTGCTTGTGTTGGTTGTGGAAGACAATTGAATGTTGGTTTGTATGGTTGAATTGTGTTTGATATGGATATCTGATCTGAGTGATAATTCAATACAGAAACTGTTTGTATTTATATTTCTCTTCAATTCTTGGTTGTCGGATCATCCCGACAATTCATCACATCATGTCTCTCACGGGGAAGTTTTATTGGAGCAACTCGAACGGTGGCTCTGCTGAACCTTTTGTCATGTGGCCTGATTCAACTGCTGACATTTCCAGGCTCAGCATAAAGTCTCGACAGGTACCGAAACCAGCTGATCTTGAACTGGTCTGACTTTTTTGACATTTTCGTCATTCATTTTGAGTTTGGAATTAGATTTGAAGATCTTCTTAAAGCATTACATGATTGGCAGTCGCGTTTGGCTGGCGACGTATTTGAGCAGAGCATAACCAACCTGACTACGGTGCTGCAGATAAGATAAGCCGAGATAAGATAAGAACGATAACATTCACGATTAGCGCAACGTTGAGCAACTGCCAAGCTACAGTACAGAGAGACATGTAACGGATTGAATCAAGAGGAAAAAGAGAGGAGATCGGAGGAAGAAAGTGAATAATTAATTATCAAGAGCCAAGTTCTATCAAGTCAACACCCCTTGGAAGCCTAGTAATGGAGTCAGTCTACTCCATATGCTGAGCCAGCCATTCAACAAACACGCTCGAATTCTCTTGGAAGTACGTATATCCCTTCATCCTCACCGTCCCATCAACCCAATGCAACTTCTTGTCCTCCACAGTGAGCGAATCATACATCGTTTGAACATCGCTCTCCTTGGTCAAGATGTCCTCACGCACCGAGTAAATAAACGTCGGAACACGAATGTTCTTCATGACCGGAATAGGCGACAGTTCATCAACCGTAAAGCTCGTTTCCATCTTGATCATTTCGTTCACCTCGTCAAACCGTTCTTCAAGGCCAAACATGGCAAGAGCTTTCTCAACAAAGGGTCGGTAGGAGAGCGGCTCAGGGACGAGAAGACAGCGTACATCTTTGAAGACTTCTGGTCGGCGGTCCATGGCAAAGAACGTAGCAATGCCACCCAGACAACGACTGAACAGCCCGATAGTCATATTCTTGGTGTCTTCCCTGCTGCGAACATAGTTCAAAGATCCAACAACATCTCTTGACTCCAGTCGACCAGTGCCAGAAATGCCACCATTGGCTTGTCCACTAGTCCCAGAGTTTCGCATATCGTATGTAAGAACATTATACCCAGCATCATGCAATATCTTAAGATCGGGAATGAAGTTGAGCTCAAAGTCATTACCTGTGGCAGAACCGCCTAGAAAGGCCTTCCATGGCTCAAGATGAGCGGGGTAACCGGATCGAGTGCAGCGAAGCGGATGGTTGACGATGATAAGCTTGTTGGAACCTGGCTTAGGGATGTACCATGCTTCAAGAGGAGTCCCGTCTTCAGAGGGGAAAAAGACATCTTCGTACTCGAGACCTGCTTCGCTGGGACGATGAAGGAGAGGGGTGGGAATTTGATTGCGAAGGGGAGCGACTAGGCTTTTGAGGAACCCTTGTGTCTCTTCAGGAGTCATGGCGGCTTTGCTTGTAGCTTTTGTACTATTTGACTGTGACACGATCTGGTGAATACTGATGGGAGGAATTAAAGTGATTGATGTTTGGTTTGAATAACTTGTGACTCAGTACCCAGTGACCTTTATATACTTGATATTTCGAGAATGAGCCCATGCAGAAAGGAAATATCGGAACTAAACATATGGAACAGCAGCGACATCTGAAGTACACGATCTCGCTATATCCTCTTCTCCCGAGCCGGTAAGCTGACATGCATCTAGAAGGATGTGTGATGGGAGGTTCTTCACAATCAGCACTCAAAATAATTGGCCAGTCTATCATAGAGGTCATATTGATTGGTGGAAAACCACAAGGGGTGAAGATGACTGCAGAGACTATCGATCCTCCACTAACAATTGACTTCTCTTTTAGGAATACAGTCGAGAGAAAAAGGACTGAAGGGTATCGGACCCACCGGACTCACTCCCGTCATCTTGGTACAGACGACACACCTTTCGTCCGCGAGCCACATTCTGATTGGATTAACATGGCATATGTAAACATGTGTCAGCGTTGGGGGCTGTTGGTCTGCATATGAGCTAACTCACTTCTACAGTTCTCGGTGTTTGGTAGAGTTACCGATAGGGTGGTGATCGGAATTAATTTTGCGGCATTCTGTCAACATTGGTCATGGATTAAAGAGGCAACTAAGTACAGAGAATGACATAGGATCGACTGGAAAATGTGTCTGGATT
Organism: Fusarium transvaalense; assembly: GCA_013623685.1. NCBI lineage: Eukaryota > Fungi > Ascomycota > Sordariomycetes > Hypocreales > Nectriaceae > Fusarium > Fusarium transvaalense. The sequence continues at coordinate 6,967 of JABFFG010000400.1, forward strand.
CAAAGAGGGGATATGACTGTTGATACGTTAGGTTTATCCCATATCCCACTTACTCAGGAGTACAGACAATGATTTTAATTTGACTAATCTGCACAAAGAACCTGGAGTCTGAAGTCGTGCTCCTTGTTCCGAAAGATAAATTCCCCGCTATTCTTGCTAAGATATAGGTCGAAATGGGTTCAGCCGTGAGAAGCTGAGATAAGGTCTCTCTCAACTCGCGCCTGATCAGTCCTTCTGTGCCCCCTGCGTCTGAGTTGTAAGTTGACTTGGGAAGATGTAACAGACTTCAAGCACTGTGCAATGATTAAAAACACGCTGGCTCATATTGAAAGACTGTGCTTTAATCCCCGGTCCACCTCGCCAACTGCGGTTGACAACTATCTTGCGAAGCCGCTAAGGGCCTTTTACTAGTTATGGATGTTAGTAGATATTCGTATTACTTGTTTGTAATGACCTTTTGTCTTACCTGCATCACCGGGGATTTTGATAGCAGTACGAAACCATCGACGGGGGTCAACCTCAGTCTCTGCTTGCTGAGTTTGTTAGGAGATAGGTTGCGAGTAATGTTGGTGATGATTCCTCACCTGCTGAACGGGAAGAGCAAGCCCCATGGCAACAAGGGACAGGGTTGCTAAGGAGAGCTTCATGGTGTATATGAAAGATGTTGTTAGAATGCTTGATAAGTGAGAGGTATTGAAAAGGGTCTCCTACGCGATGCTACTCCCTTTTTATAATTATTAATTATATCCAAATGCATGTTGACTGTGCATGGAGTAAACTGCAGGTCAATAGATTCGCCGTGGCTTGGCTGAACTCTGGTAATGCATAATAGAACTGTCTTAACGATATCAGTCTAGGCGGTTCTAGACTCCCCTCAGCTATCATGGGCCCAGCCACCGAGTAGCTCGATGTAAAGGATAATTGGATGGTATGGATCTGATATCCTCTACCAATCCCTTCACGTGGAGCATGTCTCCAAGCCACACACCAAATGTCCCAAATAGCTAGCGTCAGTAACGTCGTAGGAGCTACCAATGATGGTCTGGGTGGACGGAATGGTTTTGTTTCTTGCTCAGCTCAAAGCTTACTGGAGTTAGGGGTTGAGGCCTGTGCTACTGTGAGGATCGATGAGTTCTCATCACATAGACGTGTTCAAAGTGCTGACGTGGCTAGCACAAGTTGCTTTTTACATAGCCAGGAGACGAAAAGAGGGGTATGAGTCTGCACCATTCCTTCGGGTAGCTAGTTACTGGCAGGACTTATGTACGCTACTGGTAGACTATCGAGAAACTATCCTTATCAATCGTAGCATGCTGTTCCTTATCTTGCCAAAGCAAACCAGCTTCATTGTTGCGCACACCGCGTTTATAGAATACTGTGCTATGATCGATGTTGCATATTGACTAACTCTTTTATGGAGGGTTTCATCTTGAAATACAGACAAGACTGCCTTATGTGTTGTAGAAATCTTGGAACTTTATCTCAGCCAATGATTCCTGAGCCACTAGTGAATTCATGGGCGGGCGACCTTTGAGGTCCCAGCAGAAGGGCAGTTTTAGTAGCCAGTCAGGGTTTGAGGGAATATATTGATGAGTAATCTATAACTGTTCTATAAAATATATAAGTCTGACAAGAAAAGATAGAACACAATAAGATAACAACAAAGGTTCAAGTGAGTCGGTAAAAAGTCCAAGTTGATATTTAATGATGCGGATCAAATCTAAGCGGAAGAAGAATGTATCAGAAAGAAGTAAGGTTATGGTGGTTGCCATGCTTGAGCAATGATGCTTGGCTGGTGTATTGGGCGACATAGCCAACTTCCATCATGCTTCCATAGCCATCGCAAGTGTTTCCGTTGGGATATCCGGGCTACATAATCAGTCAGTTCATGTCAGAGTATTTTCCTTTCTTAATAACTTACCCAAGTGCCGCCGACAGCAACATTTAGGATAAAGTACAATGGGCTTTGACACAAGGTATTCCAAACTCCTTGGTCGTTGATCCTGGCGCCGGTGATCTGGTGGAACTGCCGACCATCCATGAACCATGTGATGGTTTCGTCGCGCCAGTTGCTCTTGGCCCGGTTGAACTCGATTCTCCAAGTATGCCAGCTCTGATCCGGGATCGCAACAGTATTACCAATACCGGTGCCTTCATTGCAGATACCGCCAGGGTAGACATGACAGTGAACGGTTCCGTGACCAGTGAGTTGGCCGTTGACGGTCTCCATCACGTCGAGCTCGCCGCAAGCAGGCCAGCTACCACCGTTACGCAATATGTTACCAAGCATCCAGAAAGCAGGCCAGATTCCTTGCTTGTTACTGGTAGCGCAGGTACCGAATCGGAGGTTGGCTTCGGCTCGGGTGATTCTGCCTGCTTGAGGGGTGAAGACATACTTGCTCTCAATACGGCCAGAAGTCCAGCCCTTGAGCGCAGAAGCATCGCGCCATGGTACAAGCTGGAGAGTATCACCGCCGCTTCGTTGCACGTTGCGGGTAGAGGAAGTATAAACCTCGAGTTCTGCGTTGACGTTGAGGTACCCGTCTATGATGTTCCATCTGCCAGTGTCGGGGAGACTGCCGCCGGCACCAGCAAAGGTATCTTGCCAGACTTTGGTAAAGCCAGCATAGTTAGGGGCCTCCCAAGCGACAGTGCCGAGGGAGAATAAAGATAAAAGAATGAAAGATGGCTTGAAAATCATAATGACTATAGTTGGAGGAACTGATGGCCAGCTGTGTAGATGAGTGTCTGATGATATTGGACTCAAAACTAACTTGACGTCCTTTTAGCATCCATTTATATATTAAAAGAGCGTAGTATTCGGCATTGACATGGACCCCGGATATAGTCCGTCTCTTAATGTCTTTTTCGCCATGGATTATGGACGGCAACATGGTGTAATCCACGGCATTTTTCATCACCCGAACACTGCCATCAGTTCGGTAATAAAGACCACGAGTGAAATAATGATCTTCAAAGTCCAACCATTCTATATAAATGGTAATTCTCGTGCTCTAAAATGTTAACTCATGGACTTTTTATGTGTCCAGACATGACCAGAAGCACAGTCACAGTTTATTACTCGATGACCTCTTGATCGGAAATACAGCATTGTCCTGATCAAGCTGCGTGACCTTATTACACACTGTTACATCGGGAGCGTGGGAATGTCGCAGCCGCCCAAGGTTGACGCTCCTTTTGGTAGGAACATCTCTTATTCCTTATTCAGTATTTCTCCGAAATTATTTTTATGCGCATGTAATAGAAACACAGCCAACCATTTTCTCCTAGATCGCAGTAAGAGGGATTGCGACATACTACCTGCCATAAAGCCGAAGGCAAATTTATCCTATAATTTAAACATCCTTGAGATGATCTCCTTAAAAAGGAAGCTAAGTTGTGCTGATCAGAGTGATTGGCCACGAAAGCTGGAGGTCTAAACCAAGTCGGACTAGAGGATCAGAACCAAAATGTAACCTTCCATTCTTGACAGTCATATGGCCGTTGGAGTTTCCGGAGCAAAATGTTTCAGTGAGTAAAAGACGATCCAATTATGTTGAAGACCTGGGGAGAACTGACCTGCTCATGGGCTTAAGCTTATCTGGCACAAGCGCGGTACGCAATTCTCTTTAATACACTTCTTTATGATCGACCGACTGACAGGTAGCACGTGCCATTCCTCTAGCATTTTTTCACTTTTAGCTTCAAGACACGGACCCTAGATTAGGTTCTGGAGGAATCGTAGTACTGGTATCGTGTAGCAATTTTGTCTTTGTGTATTGACACGTCAGGTAGAAAACCTCAATCTAGACAATTACTTCTTGGACTTGTTGAGATCATGTTGCTGCTTTAATAAATCTCCTATTGAGCCAAATGTTACATTAGCTTTAGTCAATAAGAAAGAGGTGTCAATTTTAACATTCGCCGTGTCTGAAAGCCACACCCAAAAAAGAAAATCACCAAAGCTCCTACCATCCAGCAATATTTCCCCCCAGAACTACCCAAGTCTACTGAGATGCCTAGCAGTACCAATCAAGAAATGAATAACAGCTGCTTCACAAACTCAATGAGGCTTTTAATCTCGTCCAGCTTTCCACCAGTCAGCAAATCAAGCTGATAATCCCGTACCATGTCCAACGAGTAATTTGCCCGATCCTCGACAGGCACAACATGTAACTCGTCCAGATACGCTTTTACATGCAGCGAAAGATCTTGAAGAATCTCGACGTCTAACGCCGCAAACTGTGCGTAGGTTAATCCCCTATGCTCGGAAGACATCCAGTCGTTCCACTCGAATGTATTGTTGGTGAGTGTCTTTATAATGACCTCGACAATACAGTCTGCCGAGTCCGTTATTTCAGGGTCTACGACCCCATTAAAACCCGGATCGCCAATCGGTTGTCTGAGAAAAGCGCTTAGGGAGGCGAAGCGCTCTTTCAGGGTGCAAAGCTCATGGCGGATACGGCTGACAGAGGGAGGGGGAGGTAGATGACGACCCGTTGTTGGAGACGAGCCAGCTGTTGCAGGTGGAATTGACATGTGCTTCGCTCTGAACTCGTCAAAGTCCCTACCATTTGTCAACAAGCATTCGTGAGACATTGCGAGGGTTATAACTTACATTCGAACGATGGGCAGGAAATCTGCCAAGAAGGCACAAGTATCCTCCAAACTCTCTCCGCAACGCGCAAGTATCAAGTTCATATGCAGAGGTATATCCGGGACCTGCAAGACAACACCTTCTTCAGGCTTAGCACCTCTCAACTCCGCTTCTGTCCTCAAGAGTTTGCTTCTCAGCTGAGACAGTAGCTCCAAGATATCGGGACTGAGCGGAAGATCGGCTGGCTTCAACTTGGATCCCGTAGCTACCCATTGCATGTCGTACACTTCGAGCATCTTGTCGAGCTCCCTTGCTTGTACCGACAGACGTTCGCATATCTGACGGATGTGGCTCATTGTGGAGATGCGATGTCCGCCAAGGTTATGGGCAAGCTTTGAAACGTCCTCGAGGATCGTTATAACTTCTGTGCAGGTGCTATGGTATGCCGTTGGATTGTCCCATAGATCGAACTCGCCTTCTCTATGTGTCAATTCCGAATCTGGATCATTACCGTCCCGGGATGACCCTTTTTGCTGTTGAGCTGCAGCGGGTCGATCCGACCCCTGGTCATTACAGCTCAGTGGCATGTCTTGTCTCTCCCTGAATATTGACGTCGTAGCTTCTTGATATTGAAATCTTGGAGCTGTATCATCGCTTTGGGGAGATTGTGATCGCGACTCGTCCGAAGGCACATTCTCCACCGGTACCGCAACTGAACCCAATACTGGCGAATTTAATCGTTGGTTCTCGGTCTCGTCGTTCCGTGGCGGCGGCGTCCCTGATCTTGAAGGTTCCCCTGTGGTTGGTGTCACGATTGCAGGGATCTCCGCCTCAGGTGGGGCTGGTGATGTCGACCTCGATAATTCATCAAAAGATTCGACAGAAGCGACGTCGTCAAGCTCTTGCCAGTCCTCGCTGATAGATTCGAGTCGTTCGGTTGACATTTTGGTAGATTTCAAGATGGAGATGCGATAAGTATGGCGGGGAAAATGATAAAAGAAGAGAAAATGTTCATTTATTATAAGGTAACTTATAGTTTAGGCAGACATTGAGGCACTCTTATGGTTTTGGTGTGACTGTATTAGGTCAGCATCCCGCAGCTGTGTGACTTTCCATTGCATGTAACCTTTGAGTGATCTCTTTTGTACTTAACGTTATTGCATATACCTTGAAGTAATCGAGCTGGTGACATTGATTGTCTCTGGCAACGCGAATAAGATTTCTTGTTACTTGCCCAGACAAACTCTAATCGATGATAACCTTTAGTTATCTTTGGCATACTACGAGCGGCGTCTTTTCTAGACTATGAGTTATATTGAGAGAGTTTCTGTGTTGGAGGCATTGATCTTGATGGCTCAAAGTGTATTCCCAATAGTGTTTTTTTTCAATGGGTTACCTTGATCTATCCCTAGGGTGATATGGCATAAGGTTAAGTATAAAGAAAAAACAAATTAAACTCTCCGTAGACATGCCTAGCAGCCATACGAAATCAACAATTCAATTCAGCATCTGTTTACCATCAGGTTGAGTGATATGTATATTGTAGGTTTATGTAAGTGCATCCACTATCTATCTACATTTGAAAAGTACCATCCTCTAGAATTGACCACCCTGAACATAATACAACAGTAACTGCCTCCGCCAACTTAAAACTGACGAGCATGGCGACGAGCATTCTTGGGGCCAGCCTTGTTACGGAGCCAGTCAATGAAAGTATCAAGAGTGAAAGTCTCAGGAAGATCATCAGAGGTCTCCTCCTCGTCATTGGAAGCAGGAACAGTGGCCACGGGGGCAACAGACGTGGTAGCCTCAAGAGCCTGAGGGGTAGGCGTAGCAACAATCGAGGTTCCCAAGCTGGTGGGAGTAGTAGGTGTAGGCACAGGAGTGGCAGTGGGAATAGTGGCGTTGGAGGGTACACTGGGAACTATTGGCTTTGTCGAGCCAGCACCGTACATAGCAGGACCAGGGATCTCGTACTCAGTGGCGCCCTTGTAAGGGTCGAAGAGAATACCAGGCTCGGAGTCAGTGTAGAGCTCAGTTGTCAAAGTGCCCTCTGGGTTGTCGGTGCCATCACCTGTGATGTCGATGTTGAAGCACTGCGGGTAGTTCTGAGCTCCATTCTTGGATCCAGCGCCGTGAAGAGCGATGATCTCGTGACGGAAGACGTAGCTTCCAGCGGCCAGGGTCTCGGGGACGGTGGTAGTCCACGTGTTGTTGTTCTTGATAAGATCCTCGGCAGCCCAAGTTCCATCCAGACCAGCAGCATCGATCTTGACCCACTTGAGGGTAGCAGGATCAGCCTGAGTGCATTTACCAGCACACTTGGCGACGTAGGTCAGAACGGGGCCGATGTGCGACTCGGGCCAGGCAGACCACTGGAAGTCGACAGAGCCACCAGCCTTGACGGACACGGAGCTGTGCCCAGGGGCGGCGTTGATGTGGCAAGCGATGTCGGGGGTACCAAAGTCGGCGGGGGCGACAAAGCCATTGTCAAGGTTTTCAGCGGACCAGGCAGCGATATTGGGGATCTTCTGGCCTTGCTGAGCAGCGTAGTACGAGTCGAGACTGTAGCCGGGCTGATAGACGCCGTCGACTTTGATACCGGTGACGGTGCCGTGGGCGAAGGCGATGGAGGCGAAAACGCCGGCCAGGGTTGCAACGATCTTGAAAGACATGGTGATTTTGAATTCTGAAGTGAGCGTAGAGTAGAAACGATGTAAGAGAAGAATAACCAAGAATATGTGATAGACCAGCTTCACAAAGTAAAGAATGAATGGAGCAAAGATAGAGTGAATGCACAAAAGAATGAGAGACCAAAGCTGGAGAAGCAAAATTGCAACGTTCATATTCTGAAGTTATATATCTGTTTCGCGTCCAGCAATATCCTTCAACGCACACATGAGTTCCAATCTCGTGGTTCGAAGTCGTCTTGCCTTCCCCTTTACTAGTCCATTCAATTACCAGTGGTGGGAATATGTCGCGTCTCAGTTTCGTGGGGGCACTTATAGAATGATTGTGGTCGCTCACCTTCCCTTGCAGTACCAAGCACGCGGTAATAGTTGTTAAAGGTTGATGTCTGGATGGAAGAAGTGGGGCGTCTGTTACAGAATCAGTTCGGATGAAAAGTAATCTCCATTGAAGATTCTTCTGGGTGAGAGCTTCGTATAACTTCGTATCCGAAGCTGAATACGCGGAAAGCGGATAGGGAATCGACGAGTTTGGAAAGCGGTTCCGACATACATACTTCAGAACAGTTCTAGCTACAGTATTATCCTTACATCTGTTTCATATAGAGCGAAACGTAGAATGCCACGATTGTCCTTGACATGATTCATCTTCATAGTTTGAGGCCAACGCTCGTTTGCAATTATTCTTTTGCTCTTGATCCAGACAGCAGGAAAGGAGAGTCTATTTACAGCCGGATGAATCCAACTCTTCTTAAAATGGGCCGCCAATACACTGAATATATTACCAAGGGCATGAGTGTCGGAGTGACATGATCCATGCTTCGCCTAACAACGGCATCAGGCGAAGTGAACGCCATACCCCTGAGCTTGACTATAAACTTGAGACGTTAGGTTATAAGCCTCGTCCGTCCACTATGATCGTCGTGAGCGATCCACCGTGGATATTTTCTCCGGATGGAATAAATGTGACGGTGATCAACATGAAGATAATTGTGTCCAGGACGCGCAAGGCTTGCTTAATCTTATTCCCCACATCCTGGGAAATTCTCATGTGAGTTTGCTAGTTGTGTCGGCAAAGAGTTGACGCTATTGGAGTCCTTGTAGTTAATGGGCGGGCAGCAACCCTCTCGTAGTATCGGTTTGCAAGCTTCTCCACATCCGCAATTAGTATGAATAGCGGCCTCAAGCTGGTGGGTGGATGAAGATAAAAAAGAAATGAGAGGTTATGAACAGCTTAAAAGATGAGGCAGTCTAAATATATCGGTATGCATAACTTATGAGCTGCAAAGTAATACTCAAGAGTGAAACTGGCTAGAGAATTAACATAGGGTAAGGTGGCCTTTTCAAGCATTTAGTACTATTATATCCTCTCAGTGCAAGAAAGTGTAAATATTCTATTACATACAATGCTCTGAACTTCTCTGTTATTAAGATATTACATGAAAGACTTATTATTAATTTACTGTCTCTTTATTTAATTTGCAATATTCCCAAGATTATTCAATAGGCAAATAAAGTCTTGAGCTTTATGGTATTCCATACTCGACAACTCTTCTTATCAGCTGATAAGATTAGATTAAATCAGATAAGAAGTTCGCGTATCTGTCTCAAAGTTACCTAGCGTTATGTTTCCAGATTCAGTTAAGATACCAAACGTATTATGCAGCTTACGGTCGTTGGAAATGTGCTGTAAGTAAAGTCTTGATCTGATTGGGTAATTCTGACATGAGCCTCATATTAAAAGAAGCTTCAAACTCCCATGATTAGATGCCTGGAAACCCCTGTTCTTTGTTACTGTTATTTTCAAAAGCTCTTTCGACCTCCATCTTAGTTTCTTGTGTTAATCCAAGCTTCATCTTCTCCTGTAACCAGAAATGACTTCTGCCAACCAATTCCCATGGTTCGACCTCGGTATCCGTGGCGTATTTGAACCAGATCACCTTCTCACCCCTTTCCATCTGGCTACAGTCAATGATAACTTGAGTACTTCATTTTATGTCAGTCTCTTGCTTGCAAAGCCATGTCCTGTGGAGCCTTGTGGTCAATGGTTTCCTGGAGTTAATAACTCCGTCAGAAAAAAAAAAGAGAGAATAAGAAAAAAAGATGAGAAATCCTTTCCAACAGGCAAAAGATGAGGTTCTGCCCGGGCTCGAACCGGGGACCTTCTCGGTGTTAACGAGATGTCATAACCAACTAGACCACAGTACCAAGCTGTTTGTTGTGACCGAGAGGCTTGAGATCACCCTATGACTTTGATTTAGAAGATTGGGCACTATGCTAACCTTTCCTTTTTCGACAACCACAATGCACAGTAACTAACTCAATTTTCTCAATAGAGTACTTCGGACAGTTTTTCATGTAATGACAACAACGCTTTTGATCACCTGTCAAATGACCAGTTCTTTGGGTTACAAATTCCTCCCTCGGTATCCCCACCAGTCACGCAGCCAGAGAAGTTCTCGTCGAAGAAGCCAGGGGAGCACAGGAGTGGGTCTCAAGGGCAGTCATCTCAAGAACTGAGCAATGGCAATGATCTGGCCCGTATCCTATCTCGAAAGAAGGCACAGAACCGCGCCGCGTAAGTATTCAGTTCCTAATAACCCGGCTTTCAACAGCTCTAGATATAGTTCCAGATTCTGTTGAAACCATATTTACTTCACATGGCATTGGACATCGCTGACCTGCATGAAGGCAAATTGCCTTTCGACAAAAGAAAGAGAAGTATGTCAAGGACTTGGAAGAGAAGGTCGCAAGCATCGAAAAAGCACAAAAGAGAATCGCTGCTGAGAACGGGCTTCTGGAGAAAAGACTTGAGAGATTGTGGCTGGAGAACCAAACTCTTCGAGCTGGCAGTAAAGTTTGCGTCTCACCTACACCAAAATCTCATGTAATGTCTTCCCCAAAGGCCCAAAAACACTGCAGGGGAATGTCTGCGATGCACATCGTGGGAAATTTGAATCTTGGCCAGAACCTAATCACCTTCACTGATGCATGGGACCGCATCACTTCTCACCACTTGTTCATCGAGGGCCGACTAGACTTCACCAGCATCATACAGCAGCTTACTGTTCCGTATCATGCCGAAAACCATGTCTCATATATTCCAGAGCATCTTATCATCACGGCTATCAACAAGAGCGCAACTAAGGACACGGACTATCTCTCCTGATTCACACGAGAGTGAGCGGAGGGCCAGCCAGGGCTCGGAAGGGATCAGATGACCCAGTGACAGACGGTTGCTTTCAAATCGAATTCACAGAATTTTCTCAATGGCTCGCTCCCAGATCTCCTTCAGTAAATCATCGCCAGAACATAACCTCGGCCAGACAACTTCGGAAAGAATAATTCGGACATCAGACCAATCATACAGTCCAAGATTTTGGCTCCAGTCCCCAAGTGCCGCGTCAAAAAAGTTGGCATCGGAAGGATCGTGATCCATTGGTCCCCCCTCTCTGCGCATCATCTCAACATTCATTGCCCCAAGAAGTATCTGCCAGAGGAGCAACCGCTTGCTCTCGTGCCCACCATTTCTCATACGTACCATGTGCTCTGTGATGGCTTTCTTCAGAACGTGAACGACATAATTCTGATAGGTCTTCTCAGAAGGATCGCGTAGACCTAATACCCGATAGAAGTATATACCGGTGGTGATGTAGAGGCCGCGCCAGGTGGTCACCCACTTATTATCTTGGGTCTTGGACTCATCGTGTGTTAAGGAAGCCACATGCGAGGTAATATGGTGGACATGTAACTGAGACGCAACTCCGTTGGTACAGGACATTGCTAGTCTCATTTCATCGTTATCAATGAAGGGTCTCGAACGAACGATATCAAGGCTTTCAGTGATGTCTCGTAGCTTAAGAATAGTCTCTTCACCACTGACCCATCCCAGTGTCGCCCCAGCTGGAGGCGACTTCGCAAACAGAGGCATCATACGAAGAGTCAAGAGCTTAAGGTCAAAGTCACAATTCCTCTCTACCTCATCGAACGGGCGCGATAGGTCAGCCAAACCCTTTTTATATGCAACCCAGAAGTCACCAGAGCCGGGGGTGAAATTGAGACTATGCATTATTCTGTTGATGTTTCGGATATAGACTGTAACAATGCTATACGATTGTCAATATTTGAGTCACATAGATCTAGTAATAGAGATTGATTGTGACATTGGCCAACATACAGTAAGGAGTAGCGATCTGTGAGTTCCTCATCTTCCCTGTCCCCTTTTGCTCGCATTGGAGATTTCCCGATTGGCTGTTGTCGTCTCTGGTGATCCAGAAGTAACACCATACCATTGAGATGGGCGCCAGCACTGAAGAAATCTCCGAAGCAAATCTAACAAACTGAGAATTAGAGATCAAAGGTTCAGAAGTAATAAATGATTTGAACACCATGTATGACTCCTGCTAGCTTACCTCAACAAAGCACAGTGTAGCCACCTGTCGAATGATTGAAGTAACTAACTGGGGCTGCCCTCCAGCGATCCAGCTATTCACCGACTGAATTGCTTGTATCTTGTGGTGTAGATATGTTCGCAGAAAGGACTGTAACCCGCTTCCTGACATCCGATCGAAGTGAAAGGCTGCAACAAGCATGGTTGTTCTAAGTGCAAAAGGGTCGGATGTTGCAGGCGCCAGACTTGTACCAATCAGCATAGAATAGAAAACACAAGGAGAATTAGTAACATACCGTTCTTGGGACGCAGCGTCCATTCCTTGCGTATGGCGGTAGACTTGTGGTGTCAGACTAGTATTCCAAGTCTTGGTGTACAGATCACAAAGGATGGGAACTTACATTCTCGGAGGAGTTCAGAGGACTTGAGAGGCAGATCGATGGAAAGACAATCGAAAGGGTCTGATGTGCCACGAGAGACCTCTCTGGGAACAGTTGGTAGAGGAGAACTTAGTCTCTCGAGCGTAGCTCCACTGGAGATAAAACTGAGGTTATCCCAAGGTTGGCGGACCTTCTCTTGCGCTCTTCTATCTCGCAAGGTCAGGGTGGGTAATGAGTACTTGCATACTCGGGGTTTTCTTGATCGTATGCAGCCCGAACTAGTTAACAACGAGCGTTTTAGCTAACCCGTCAATGCATAATGAGTACCGAGGGGACTCACCACATCGGCTGTTTCTCGTCACATTTTATATGACGTTTGCGGCATTCCAAACAACCAGTTCGGTGGCGCTTGTAATATGATACCTCGTTAACATCTCCTACCTGTTCCATATCTTTGGTCCCTGATTAACAAAAGGATATTGCGATGATAGACGGTTTGTAGTTTTCCATTAAAGGTCGAAAATGCCTTCCTGTACATGAAACGGCTTTTTTGTATTGTTTCATCAGAATCTTCGAGAAAATGCTTAGCAATAATTCTCTCACAGTTCAATATCTTTCGCGAGTCAGGAAAGTAGATAATAGTAGCATCCACTGAAGTATCCGAGTCATTTTGCTGACCGAGAGCTGAGAACAAGATTGGTCATAGCACAGCCTTCAGAGCGGCGGGGAACCCAGTAAGACGAAGATCTCCATTACTAACAGTTTCGCCCAGTCAGATTCTTATAGTGGCTATAGGAAGCAAGATAAGGTCAACACTAGTTTTATCACCGCTTACATATTGCATTCAGTTTAACCTTTTCCATACGCCCAGTGCAACGCAGGATACCTAGACATATGCAATGATAGTCGTTATTAATACTCTAGAGATAAAACAATTGAACATTGAATAATTATGATCTTTGGGTCAATAGCCCCCCTCCGTTGTGACATGGAGAATCTCACAGCACTAGCCTCTAATTAGTCATTTAACTCCTAGGAAGTAGCCTCTTGCACAGGATTGCTGCATTCCTATGGTCATGCGTAGTGCGGCTGAAACTCAGCAGTATCATCGACCCCGCGAAAAAGACCAGTCCATCATCATACCTACAAACTGAGCCATCTTGATCCTTTCGCGATAGCCATGCAGGGCATTTTCAGTGTTTACCTCGCGAGCGAACAGCTTGACAATCGTTTGTTAAAGCTGACGTATTTACTTTCACAATTGGACGAAGCGTCGTACTCGAGGAATGATAATCAGAGCCTGATCTGACTTTTGGACTTTAAATTCGTCTATAATCCAATCTCTCAAACGACCTGGCTGAAAGAAAGTGAAAGACGCCGATCTTTTAAAAGAACAAATACAATGGAGCATTCAGACTTTGGAGCTGGTTGAGGCGAAGCTCAGAATTACGGTTTTTAATATGAGTCTTGGTAAATGGGAACACTCAGAGTTTGCCGAAGATTCAGAGGTGAGGCAAGCTGTACGGTCCCTGCGGACTTACCAAAAGTCCATGGCGATGGCTGTGCACGAAGGGTAAGTGGGTTAGTTAGCGAAATCATATCAGAGCTAATATGGGTTTGTTCTAGCGCGATTGCTCCGGATCCAGGTATCATTAGAATCGTGCTGAGCCATTGTCAAGATATCTGCATCCTGAGCGTAGTGATTGTTCTTGAATTTGCTCAATCCTCCATCATCAAAAGTGGAATGGGAAAGATATAGAGTAATGGAAAAAGACTCTTGAGTGCGCTCTTATACCTTGGGATAGAGACCGATGTCGCTCCTGGTCGCCGTCGGATCAGATGGAAGAATGTAAGTAACGCAACTTGAAACCAGACCGTTACATTCCGGGAGAGCTTTCCAAACTGATTTGTCGTAGCCTAATGGTAGGTCACTATACGATGATTACACAGAGCATGAAGCAGGGGCTATGGAAGTCCTGAGAAGGTATTTACAGTCAGTCGCATACGTGGATACAGCAGGGCCTCCCAAATTCTCTCGCAGTGGGTTAAGTGAAGACATTAACCAATTCCTCATTGAACTAATGCCTGAAAATACTGAGCCATTAAAATTAAAGTATTCCCAAATAACGCCAGAACATGCACAAGAAGGGAACAAGACCAGAAGACGCGTATTGGGAAAGAGGAGGATAGTTGATCTTGCACTCCATCAGGATGGTGTTCCGTACATCAACAGGTCGATGATTCCTCAACCTCTGACCCATAGCAACACACCGGGTCCATTAAATGCACTCATTCGCGGTTCTGTGTCGGCAGATACCTTTGGATCTGGATCTAGCGATATTGCAGATCAACATACGGCATCCAATACAAACGCTGAAGGCAATTCGTCTCGGACAGACCTGGAAAAAGGCAAATCGACAACAACTTCCGTTCACATTCTAGTTTGCATGAGGTCACGAAAGCATGATATTATTCTCTGTGAGGAACTGGTGACACACATCACAAACGATCGAGACCTCTTCCAAGCCTTGCGAGACAGCTATTATAGGAATGTTGGGAGATACAAGCGACGCTGGTCATTGCGAACGATTGACGAAATCCAATTTATGAAGGTAATCAAACTTCTTTTCCGCGCATACTCTATTAGTATCACTTGATAACATGGACACTAGTTTGCGTACGGAGGCCATCGTTACGTCGATGTTAGATGTCATCATGAGATCTGCGAACAAGGCAAGCCTTGCATTTGCATCCCCCCAGCTGATCTCGTCCGACCCCGAGGATCGGACTACGCCTGTTATCCAGTGCCGTCCAAACTATCCCCGCCCATCGGACCGCGACTGCTAATGGAATTTTTCACTCACCCACAAGACATTGGACCAACATCCACATTAGTATATGATCAGTTCCCCAAGTGGACTTGTGGAAAACTGGAAACAGAGTCTACAGAATTGAAAGAGATGTAGGGTTTATACTATAAAGAGGATTGGGACTGGAGAAAAATATGGTGGATTCTTGCACTCGGCTTCTTTCCGCCAAGTCTATTATTTGCGATTCTCTGGGGTATCCTAAAAAAAGATATACAGGGTGCGTTTGGCGTGGCTAGCTGGTGGATGGCGGGAGCGACTATTGTTGTTGGGATTGTTGGGACGAGAACGTGGGCAGAATGATGCGATCTTCTTTTTCAACGGGATCCTGGGTATGTGTATTCCTCTCAGCCATATCTACCTCATGCAGACACCCCACAGGTGCGACTGACTGCATTACTCTGGTGGAGAATGTCTCATCTGTCCCTCGGGGTATCAGAAGGCTCGGACATTAAGAGCATAAGAGACGAAATTAGTAGATCTGTTTAGGCCAGTTTAGAGGAGACCCTTAGGTCTCTTATTTTGACAACCTAAAACCTAAACTCTATATTTTCTGATAACCCCTTTGCTGTCCGACAAAAATTCACGGTTAAATCGTAGATCCCCAAGCCGTCTCGGCTACCCTCGCTCCGATGAGCTGATGAATCCCCCTCCCAGGATGTGAACTCTCAGACCAAAGCTTGGACATATCAGTAAGAAAGAATACGATTCATATTCAAGATAACAACTTACACATTCCTTGCCTTTGGGATCAATGCAAGTTGAATTCTCCGCCCCTAAAGATTTGGGATGCAGGAAGGCCTCGTAGAATATATCCCATAGCTCCACATACTTCACATCTGTATCCCGATGACCTTCCCGAAAGTCAATAGTATTTTGTTTGAGATGCCGATTCCATAGACTTATAGCATACTCGTGCTTTTCAACCTTGTGATTGACGTCTTTGGCTTTTGTTGTCTGTGATCCTGGAACTACAGCATAGGCTACTTGACGATTAGAGTACTGAAAAAGAAGAAAGGGAAACAACGTACGTGGCACTTCAATAAAGATAAATTGCCGAATCCCAATTTCGTACAGGTGTTCCGCCAAATCAAACACGCGTTGGTTCGCCGCTGGAATCTTCACCATCATACTATCCCTACTATATGCAATAGCCACATCATTAATGCCAAACCAGATCGTAGCGACGATATTCTTCACCGTCCAAGCGGCATAGTCGGGTCGATGACCGATAGTATCGTTAAAATGGCCAATTTGATGCGCAAATGAAAACCTCGTACGTAATCTTGGCGGTATGACTGCACCGTCTACTACAGAGCCTGATCTTGCGAATATGTATGCCAAGGTTAGCGTGGTGTTGAATTCTGTCGCCATATAACCGATCCAATTTGTTGCGCCGGAGCCAGCTGATGTCTCGCCTGGAAATGCCGGGTTGCCGATGGGGTTTTGCGGACTTGGGCCGGGGAAGGTCTTTCCGTCTGACCTTTCCTTCTTATCCATGTCGTGAATTTCATGACCGGTTTTGGTATATGTGTAGTTCATCTTGAAGCCACTTCGTGAATAAGAGTCGCCGCTTTAATCTGTCAGTACCAGTACCGTTTTTTTTCCTTTGGGATTACACGAGGTGTCTCACAAGGCGACAATGAACCGCTCATTTGGCAATGGTTCATTATAGAGACTTATCATCGGTGTGTTGGGAGTGAGATCCTGGATCCTGGGTAGTAGTACGAGAGTGCAGGAAAATATCGTACCGACGACAAGGATAATCGCCGTCACTGGATGTATTAAATACATCGATCTTATTCCTTTGAACATCGCGAAGGTGGGAAGAACTTTTTGCCAATAAGGAACACAACTGTACGAAACTTTCTCGCTTTATAATTAATGTCTAGACCCTAGCTACAGCATGAATTGTCCCCCTATCTGGATATGTGGCGTTGTTTACGGTTAAAAACAGACAGCCACCTCCTTATAAAATGGTGTCAATGTAGTTAGTTTATTGAATAGATGTCTCACTAGCGTGATAAATCATAGACTATTGCCAGATGATGGCGTATGTAATTGGCTAGAAAGTAGATTGGCTTATAGAGTATCCACTGAGGAACACGCTTAAAAACTCGAACCAACAGATTTATTCATTTCAAGGGTCCCATGAATTTTCAGCTGATGAATCCCACTCAGGATCGCCACCGAGATGAATGCCAGAGTCTTCAGCCCTGGGAGAGCAACGACGTTCAAACATCATCTATGAGCCATGTCAATGCAAAGTTCTTGTTCCATCGCAACAGTATGTAGAAAAGCTACAAATTGATTTGTCGACCCCTACCCATTTTCCTGTCTTCCATTGCTTTCCAGAGATCCACCGTAGCTTTCATCACATCCACCCCATACATATAATCCTGCCACTGGGTATTACTCCAACTATCTGGGTTTTGCGCACTGCTGACGATAGCTTCATCCCTGGCCATTTGCTCCGGCTCATCAGGTAGGTGCAGTATACGTGCAGTCTTAGTTGCGCTGGCAGCTATCTGTTCTCCCCTGTCCTTTTGAACAGCCTCATACATCTGGAGAGCCAACTTCGCGTTCGCAGTGCAGGTGAGGGCGATAGCTATAACTGCCGCATCTTCGATAGCGTTGGCTGCGCCTTGAGCTACGAAAGGCAGCATTGGATGGCAGGCATCTCCTATAAGCGCCGTGTTTCCTTTGACCCATCTTTGAAGAGGACGGTAGGAGTACAGTCTCCATTCCATGACTTCTTGATCCGAGACGTCCATCCATTTTCGAATGGTTGGGGACCAACTTTGGTAAAAGCAGCATTACTTGTCGGTCGCCTTTCGTTGTCCATCCATCTTGCATAGCGTTTGCGGGATGGATAAGCACCAAGTTATAGGCTGTGTTATTTCGCAATGGATATGCCATGATGTGGCCCCCAGGTCCCATGTATCGTAAGGCAACATTCTGTTGTACCGTCTCCGATAGCGTAGGGTCCTGCTTTGCCTTTTCGATCGGGACGATAAACTTGTAGGCCGCACTCCCGGTGCAGAGGGGGCTGTCTTTGAATCCATCCGCCAACGCCATTTGATAGTCGACTTGATGCCGTCAGCAGCAATGATTAGGTCACCTGATAACCAAGATGTTTCTTCAGCTGTGTTATTGAGTAAATGGACACCTCCAGCAAAATCAGCATCGACGGAGGTGACTGTTTGGGAAGTCAAGATTCGATATCCGGCTTTTCTTGCTGCGCTCAGCAGTACTTCCTGTAAATTCCCACGGTGCATGACACTCAGAGGAGCACCGTACTTGAGACCTATGGAAGGCATGAGAGGTACTGCTTTGAGCTCCTCGTCGCTGGACTATCGCCTGGCAGTGATATGATTGTCAGAGTTGCCACTTGAAGTAAAAGACTGATTGGATAAGTTTACCCCATGCTGATCCGCTCCAACACAGTGGCGTGTTGTATAATCTTCTCGAGAACTCCAATCTGTTCAAGATTCGAGACGCATTAGGCGCAAGCTGGATTCCTGCTCCAACCTCGTTTATGCTCTCGACTCGTTCAAGAATCGTAGCTGAATGTCCCGTTTGGGAAAGTGCTATTCCTGCAGTGAGACCACCGATGCTAGCACCGACAATAATGACTTTCATTAGTCGAAGCGCTGTCTGGCTATAGGGACGCCATTTATCTCTAACGATATCCATTGTAATGATATTCAACGTATGAAATGGACAACTGTTCAGAAGTACTTCTTCATCAGATTTTAGGTTGTACCCGATATTTAGATGTTACGAAAAAGTATTTATGTGCAATTTCCATCCAAGCCGTTAAGGTAATAGATAGTAAGTAAAACTATATACTACTTGTATTACCAGTGGATTAAGCATAAGCAACCTCGACTAAATTAAAATAGAATTTCAAGTTACTAAAGCTTATTAAAAGTTAATATTAAATAGTTATAAGGGCTTAATAAAGCTTTAATATATAGATTTATTTATTACATATCTCTAAATATAAATCTAAATATAGTAACATTTATTATTATAAAGTCTCTTATTATAATCTAACAGATAGATTAATTACTTTATATATACCCTACTCTTTTTTTACTAATTACTTACTAT